>JAQGAE010004683.1:0-12361 GCA_034696685.1 Julus scandinavius | reverse complement strand
GCATTATTTGGATTTACATTAATTGCAATGGGAAAAATTGATTCGGTTAACAAACTTTTCGGTTTACGAACAGGGTCAAGAAACGGATTATGTTCGTAACCCGAGGTTCCATGCACTGTAATGTGTTAAAAGAAAACCCGCAATATGAATAAAATGTTGTGCTTGTGTATTGACCTACTTCAAATAATATTTGTATTAATTCATGGGATTTTATATAAATTAACTTGCTTTGGAGACACTTTGCACATTCCAACAATTCCTCAATAAACGTTTGACCATCTTTGGTCTTCGATATATTTTAAAGTCCTTCGGCAACCAACCAAAGTATACAATTATGATGATATGAAATGATGATTTCTTCCCCGAATGTAAAAATAATGGTCGTCTATATATATATGTTCGGGGAAATAATGATATAAAACACCTAATGTGAAATGGACTGATTTGCGACGAAAATGAGCCAGTTTATCAAACTTTAATATTGCAAACATCTGGCTACACCTATATAAGGATAATCGATAAGTAAATTTCGCTGTCATCGCATATGTATTTTTTTGGTTGTTATAGTTAACGACTTCAATGTTTGCACCGGCATTTCTAGCGCTCACATTCTTCTTAAGCTTTTTAAGGCAGGTCTTACCAACACTCGTCGAAATCTGTGGTCAAGTAACCTGTAGTCAAGCTCTAACCACAGTTTGACCTCCCGGTCATCTTTTTGGGATTTACCAACATAACTATGGTCAAATCTGGTGATGTGGTTCAGAAACCAGAGTTTGAACTCGGTTGGTAAAATGAAATTGGAGGTCAAACTATGGTTAACTACAGTTTGACTAGAGTTTAAATTTAACCACAGTTGGTAAGACCGGCCCTAAGAGGAAATATTTGCATTCAGACAAGTTTTATAAATTAATGCAAAGTCATCCTACACATTAATTATAAGTCTGGATTTGTTGAAAATTGCTGTTGCATATAATGTTGGTGGTACATAAATTTATCTTAAACAAAACTTATCTTTTAACTTTTTTTCTCAATTTATATCTTAATTCTTTCTGTAATAGATAGTTATCATAGTGTGTATAGAATGCAGCTGTTCTAAACAGAATTTCCATATGGAAATAATTTTTGTTCAATGGGTAACTTTTTTTAATAATTTATGTAGACAGTTTTATTTAACATATAAATGTTATACAATTTAAAAAAAATTCTATCTATGTGTGGATGAAAAAGTTAAAAGTAAAAGTAATTCTAATCGCATCTTTGTTTATCCTCCAATTTTTAAATAAAATGAAATTTTATTTTTCTGTAGCAACAGTTGTTCTAAACAGTTTCATTTTCCTTGTGGGGCTAATAAATTTTATATACAGGTATACATTTTTTTTATTTTATGATCTTCAGAGAACGTTTTCCTAAATCTATCGTCGTTAACTTGTCCAGAATTTGGCAGCGTTTTATTTTGGCGCTTTTGGCTTTTAATGTAGTTGAGCAGTGAATGGCCGTCTGACAGCAGTTTGATGTTGATGCTTCTTCGGCCACCTTCCGAGATTAAATTAATGAAAAAAGAATCAGGTCAGCTTTTTCTTTTGTGGTTTATAATGATTGCTCGTTTTGGACGTTAGACGCGAGTGGCGTTTTGATAACGCTTTTGCAAGTAGCCTGTTTTTTTACTTCTTGCTAGACGCAGACGGACGGTGACTACTGGTCATTGAGGAAGAATGAAATAGCAGAAGAGCTTTTGTGTTGTCCAACCTCAAAAGAATGCTCAGATTAAAAAAAATGGAGACGAAGATTTTTGCCATTATTGCGTTTGCCCAGAGAATTGGACGAGCGATTGTCACGTCCAATAACCCGAGCGCCGTCATCCAATTTAGGACCAACACGACTAATCTCGTCTCGATTGTCTTACTACTTGGCAGGAATCTTTTTAGACAAGTTGCCATTTTGTTAATGCCAAGTAGCACACTAATTTATTAAGTATTCGAGATATTCGCGTTGCTCAACCACTTAATTGCCACTTTTAAAGGAGAGTTTGTGAACGTGTTTAGAACATTAGTAAGACGGCTGTGGCGCATTTAGAACTTTGGTGATTTGTAGACTTTGAAACAGTTTTAATCTTATATAATGCTTTCTTTTAATATATTATGCAAATGTATTAGGCTTCTAATAATGGTTGAACAACCATTTTTTTTACGAAATTACGATCTGAAATTGGCACGGAAAATAACATATTCGTTACATTGTTTCGCTCTTATTTCACATACTTATAATCACTTTCTCAACATACGTTGTTTACATAAAATACACTATTGATTAATGCATAACATGCTTTTTTTTAAGTATTTTAAAATTCTTGAATACATTTGTGTATTGTCAATGAATAGAAAATTCGAAAGCTTTTGGAAAAGTGGTTTATTGTAAACACCTTTGGGATGTTTTAGGCCGTAAATCGAGGAATGGGTGTATTTTCAACTTTCCTCTAAATTTATGTGGCTCACCTGATATCTTTGGATGTGTTGTTCCAACTAAACTTCCAACTAAACTGTGTTCAAGAACAAGTTATACGTGAACGATTTATTTTAACATCAAGATGTGAAGAGATGCTGAGCTGAATTGAATTCCTATTTTTTTAATAATTCCAAACAAAGAACAATGAAATTCCTAAAAGCACGAGATTAAGAACAGCACGTGCATCTTCGTAAAAATGCACGTGACTGTGACGTCACAAATTCATCCTCATGCAATATATTCAAAGGGTAGACATTTTGTATTCCCTGAAAAACTAACTTTTTCAGCCATTTTTCACCCCATACGTCCGCAGTTGTAGGATTCCAAGTGACCCTATACAACAGTTTGCTATTCCTCCATAAATGCAATGGGTAAATATGGATCTACGACTGGAAATGCCTGAGCGGTGCACTGTATATCGTACACGGAAATCAAAGTTTGTCATGCGATTTAACAGGAAATACCGAGGAAATTTCGGTACATATCGATCGCTAAATACACGCCATGTTCGTTTTTTAAATGTGCAAGTTGAAGACTTCAACAAAAAAAAATTGCTTACTATGTTGGTGCATGGATAAATGCGGTTGGCAAGAAGTAAATAGTTAGATCAAATACATGTACCAGAATATACGGTTTTAAACGAGACAAAAGAAGAATTTATCGATTTGTATGTTTTTTTATTTCATTTTTATAGACAGAAAAATTCTAAGAATGTTATATTTTCGGATCATTTTTTTCATAATTGTGCAAACCAAAATTTCCTTTTTTTAGGGAATCAGCCTCAGGTGATAAAACTAGCAGAAGTTTAGCTAATTAGACTAATTACCATTAATTTTTACCTGTATCATGATTTTATACACCATTTGATGATAGTGAGTGCACATTAATATACTTGTAATTCTCGATTTCTTGGCAAACTTTTCCCCAAGTCATTTCCAATAGTACTATGAAAGTAGATGGTACCTCGAATCTGCACTCTACATGAATCGCAATTTTACGATGAACATGTTATTTTCTCGAACACGGTTGGGAACTTGGGATTAAGAGCTCCCCCATGCAAATTTAGCCACTAGCTATGTATATGCACTGTTGGCAACGTGTACTTTTAGGATGAATGATTGTACGAACTTTACAATTAATGCCTTATCCTTGTTTCAGATTTAACTGGGGTTCTTTAGCACGAGGATAAATATTTAGAACACCAAAAATGCATTTAGCCGCCACATTAACATTATAAAGCCATTTTTTTTCTTCGAGCATTATCCTTACAAAGGAGACATAAAATTCCGTCTGTTACATTTATAAGCTTCCATTTTTCTTCCCTCTTCTTCTTTTATTATTGAAATATATTAGCCTCGTCCATATAATAACCTGACGAACGATGACGTTATGACGTCATTGTCATTTGTAACCGTTATGAGGACAACAAATGGGCATGATCATTTTGGCTAAGATAAATTCCCTTTTTTTTGCACTTTGTAAAGTTCTAAAAGCTTCATATACAAGTTCATATAAAAGTTATCCAAAGACAGTCCTGACTTTTAATATTTCCTTATCTCAAAATTGATATTTGTCAACGCATCACAAGTGTAACAGGATATGTCAACCTCGTAATCCCATAAATATTACATTTATGGGAAGTGCAGTATAATTAATTTCGATGAAGTGGGTCACAACATTCTTATCTTCTAAACTCAACATTCATTTCAATATTTCTATAAACAAATTATTCAAAATGATCAAAATTGTCTACAGCTAATCAACAGCAAGTAGACCTTTGCCTAAATTAATGTCAAAGCAATGATACTGTATTAAAATTTGCTGACTTGAGCTTAGTGAAATATTAAGATGAATGATATCTTCATTGACGTAGTAGTAAAGTTCACAAAATATCATTTCGATTGATATTAATTAATCACTTTATTAATGTATTTTTAATGCGTTTTAACTGATCGACGTTTGGATAAACATAAGTTTGGTTATACTAGTATGATTGTCAGTTATTAATATGTTGTTTTGATAACGTGTTCCTATTTGAAAGGTCATATCAGTGATCTTATTTCAACATATTAATTAACTTTTCTAAATCTTTCTTCATGTTATTTGTGAAATCGATTTATTAATGTGAAGGGTCATCTCATTATCCTGATATGAATAAATTTAATAGCTATATGAAAGCTTTATAATTTTTTTTTTTGGAATTAATTTAATCACTATTGTGGAAAGTCAACATTTTAATTGATTTATTAGCCAAACTTAAGTCTTAACTGCAAATTTGCTTTAATAAACTGATTTCGTAAAATTACGTAATCTGTTTATTTCTAATTAAAATTATCAATTATCTTTGATAGGTTGTCATATTACCAGTTTACAAATTACAATTTTAATCTCATTTCGTATTTGCAGTAGCATAAATGTTTATTGGCACATTAGCAAAATTTTCTCTCGGAACATTACAAAAATGCAAAAACAAATTTAAAAGCTCCAAAATACGCATTAATGAAGACAAAATTTAAATTAAGAAAAATAGTTAACTACAGTTAAATTGCTAAAGAAATTTCTAAATTTCAAATTAAGGTATTTTCGTTATATGTCCAGACTTTTTAACCCATTAATACATAATTACTTTTAAAAATTGTTTAAATTATTTTAATACTCTCGTAACATCGCAGTTGATCACATGACATCACATTGAACACAGTAAGCTACATCAGAAAACATGTGGACATGTATGGATATTTAGGGACATGTACCCTGATGTAGGGTTACTCGTATATGGACATACATGTTCACAAATTTGGATATATGACCAGTTAAGAACAAGCAAACCATGCTGTATATCTATGACAGTAATTTTTAACATATTTAAACTCATGGCATACTTACAAAATGGCTGTTGCAACCCAAAATTGTCAGGGCACACCAGAAGTATATTTTAGGAGAGATTTTACCTCCTTGTATAATAATTTTTCCTTCCAGATGGCTTTGAATTCAAACTACTACTACGAAATAGATCAATCATTGCCTCTGCTGCATGCTCTAGTCTGAGCAAATGCTATCACAGGAAGGTTTTCCTCAGATTTATTCTGAAGTCCTTAGATGAGGTTTTGGCTGAAATTGCTGATGCAACCGCAATGCTAGCAGAAATTATGAGCGAGCATGTCCATGAATTCCTGCTGAAGTTTCGTTGAACTTTCATCGATGGATCTCCATTTCTTGAACGCATCCCGAATTAAAATTCGGGTTCATTTCGTAATTGTAGGGTTAATGGTCTGCGGGGATTATTTATGGCGGATTGGTAAATTCCCTCCGCTTTTGGTTTACATAATGACGCGGATTGGCATCGCTGATAAAGTGCCCGGACGAGTATTTGCTAAGTTTGCGTTTTATGAAGTGCCACTTTAGCGTATATAGAGAAGAGCTGCTTCCGTGAAAAATCGATGCCAAATGGAAATGGCAATTGGTGATCTAACACTATATAGGCCTAGCAGTGTGCCAATGTGTCAACACCAACCACTTCACGCAAGAACCAAAACAAACGAGATATTAGTGCGCTTGCCAACCGTGTTTTAAACCATACACAATACGACTTCCAACAGGGCTTATGATCTGTTTTTGGCAATCACAGTTTCTGCCATTGTTCTTTTATAGGTCATACTTGATACTCAGATATGGAGAATCTTCTGCTAAGATCATCCAGTTGGTGGTTTCGCTGAACTTTATTAATACTACCTTGTATATGTTATGTTTTTAATTAGTAGTTGGCTATCATCGCTGTAGTGTTGCATTTGCAATACTCCTTAAGAAGAGGCACTTTTCAAGGACCTCGCAAACATCAAAGCTATATCTGGCATGCTTATTGTACACCATCATTATTGAAATTAAGATTAACATGCGATCTTTCTTAAGGAGAGTCACTTGTCAAGGGTCTTGCAAACATTCTCACTGTAGGACCTACACGTAAAGAGGGATCACAACCCTATCCTTTCAATGGGTCGGACTTGCGAACATACTCACAGTTGAATGAGGGAGGTTTGGGTGGGGGCGAGAATTGTTTGGGGTGGCTTGATGGATCGGCAAGTGCATCATATTGTTGTTTTACACTTTGAAAGGATAGCTTTTTTAAAATTAATACGCAAGCTTGAAAAATGTCCGTTATTTTGCACACGCTGCCAGCAGGTGGCAGCATGGGATAGGCATGTTGTGAGTGCACAAATTCAAATATTAATTTAATTTTAAAAAATCTACTATTGTAACGTGAAAAATGACACGAACATGACCTTGCTGAATTATAAAGCCATTTTAAACAATTTTTATTGTTATTTAATCTTTTTTTGTTTGACTGTGAGTGTTGTTGAAAATTTTTCCATTGAAAGGGATAGGGTTGTAATCCCCCTTAAATATTACATTATATTGTAAACATCAAATGTTGCCACAAATTCAAAATTAACATGCTGAAGTCCTAACTTAACATTTTGTAAAAATATGTTTAAAATTCATGCCCTGAGCAGTAATTACATGTATAAAATATACATTTTATGAATTAATTATAGGCTATATAATTATAACTGTAAACTATAAAATGTCAACAAGGTGTTGTTGTCAAAAACGTTATAGTACGTGCTTAGTGTTGACTTGCACTTACTCTATTATTAATATGCACTTTGGTATGAAACAATAATTACGAAGGACAATAAACACAAATGTATATTAATTTGACCGATAATGCAAATATACTTTAAAATGCAATTTCGTGACAATTTGTTGTGGTGCGTGCAATGTATAGATTGACTACTAATATATTTTTCTTTCTTTTTTAGGTAAGTCAATGCTTTCTTTTATCACTTTTAATCTTCGATGTATAATAATGGGTGAGTTACAATATATATATTTTGAATTAAAAAACGCTTTATTATAATTTGACCTGTGGATTGTAGTAGGCATAGATATCTTTTTGGTTACTAATAGCAGTAGAGTTCTAAGTGAAAACCCCTCGTTTGAAATACATCTAAAAGATCAACAACCTCCCTAATTGATGTTAGTGACAAAAAGCTTAACCATGGAGCTGTATATACAGTGACTGATAATCTCGTTCCCAGCCAACATACTACGTAGAGTGGATAAGTAGTCATGATACTGCATTTTCTCCACCTACACTATAGATTCTACAGTAGTTCTCCTGTTGTAAAATCACCAGTCAGGTTATTACAGGCTCGACCTTTCGACCCTTGTCACGTGCAATGTCACCCAGTCAACCCCGCAAGTCGCTTAAGTGGTTTTCGCTGTCAACAGTCAACTGCTCAATCTTAACTACGGTGGCAAACATGGCGACAGTGACACAGCTTTGTTAGAAGTGAGCTTTATTTAAAAAAAAAAAAAAAAAAAAAAAAGAGAGAAATGAAAAAGCAATAAGTATATACGGTTTTTCTGAGAATAGGCACGTCTTTGCCTCATATACTGTATTTCTGTTCGCCATATTTCTTTTCCAACTCTATCATCAACGCTAAATATCCCAAGAGGAAGCATATGGTCTCTTCTGCGTTATTAATCGAATCTCAATATAACGGGCAATTCATTATCCTCGGTTTTATGTGCACCCGTCTATCCACATATTCTCCTTATAGCCCAGAGGCTGATTTGGGTGGGGCTTTATGAAACGTATAACTCGTATTATGCCGGCTTTTCATAGGTTACCTTATAAGCAACCCATGCAATAGTTGCCTATGTCTATACTGCAAATATTCCTATATTGCAGTCATAGAAAAAAGCACGTTTTCAGCGTTCACGCAACCAAATCAATTTGGCATTTTCGCTTCAATAATACAATTTCGAGTAAAATGTAGTGCATTGTGCTTGTGGGGGAATAACGGTGATGTCGTGAGAAACAATTGGAGTTTACAGGGTGGGTATTAAGGTGGTTGTTAAAGAACTATCTGAGATGGACCTTCTGAAAATGGTCCTGATTGAACCGATTTCTATATCTATCTATGTTCTTGTTGTTGTTTTTAAGGCTTATGGGCACAATGCATGAAAGCTGTATCTTTTTTTTTTTTTTTTTTTTTTGAAAAAAATCCTTTCTTCAACCCCCTCTTGCCTCAAAAAATATATTTTGTAAAAAAAAGTGAATCCTTCACTTTATGAGGATACTTCGAAATTTCAGTACGTGTTCTGCAAGACTTCTGAAGACTGGATTTTGCGTCTCCATTCACACAGTGACGTCATAAAAAACTAATCAATGCTTCTATGGTAACTTTTTATAACGGCAGTAAATAAAACAGCTGCTGCGACATCCGTCGTTGTATCGGCACGAAAAAGCCCCTTGCGTCGGATTAACCCACCCCCCTTCCCTAACCTCCCTCTTGGATTTCCTTTAATACATGTTTTGATATCTAATTCCTGATGTTGATACATATTCTAGTCATTATTTGTGATGATCTATTGAATAATGTATGGCTTATTAAACGGGATTTTCTGGTAAAAGAAGGGAGGGGGCTAAGGTGCCAAAATTCACATTCACAGAAAATGGAATGACAACTTGTGTCAAGTGCATGTTGACTAGAATCCCACTTTGAATGTTTTCCTTGCAATGCACCAATATTATGCTTCCTAGCGTTAGTCTAAAATAGGCCTTTTCGCATAAGCCTTTTTGAAAAAATATTGTGAATTTGCAGGTTTTTTCACTGGATTTACGGTTTTCCAGCAACAATTTGTGAAATTCAAATACTGGGATTTAGAGGACCCCAACAAAGATCCGTTAGAGCTACAGAAAAAATTGCTTTTGAATTTATGATAATATTGACGTTCAAATTGTGCGTTGCCTACTAAAGTGACATTTGCTTTTTAAAAATCTCAATTTAAGTTAGGGGATTTTTGACTAAAATTCTGAGCATGTTTATAAAAAAATCGATGTAAATAGAGTTGAATTATTTATCTACACTGAGTCATAAAAAGGTAGAACCCAATAAAAAAATTCCCACCATCACGTGCCACCCAAATCTGATATCTAATTATATGTTTTATATACATATAGTAATAGGTGTTTCTTTATATTTTTCCTAATAGGAATTCTCTCACTATTTTCTGCTTTTTCCTATTTGCGTTAAATTGAAAAAATCAAAATAAAAAAGGTAGTCGTTTTTTGACAGATGAAATTTCCCTGGTTGCGCAGTAATCAATTTGGTTATTTTTTTAATAGCGTCATTTTTTTCGTTTTGAGTCATTGATGTGTGTGTTTGATTGATGCAACCAACGCATTCATTGAAAGCAAATGCATTTTCTCACTTTTTCTTCTCGAAATATAATAATAATGTAATTTATCAAAAGCAAGTGAGGGAAAGAGTAATGACTTCACAGTTCAAAATAATAAAAGTCGAAAAGGTGGCAAGAGCCTTAAATCCCAAAACATGTACATGTATGCACATATATAGATGGTTGAGTACAAAGAGTAAAAGAGTACCAAGTACAAAAATTAATTGAATGCAAATGTACTCAAAATCTATGAGTACAATGCACTGTAATACAAAAGTGTACTCGCAATGGGTGATTTTTGCAAATGATTAAATCTTTCTACAACAGCAGTGTTTTTTTACTTTAAATGTTTGGAAAGCTTTGTTTTCAAATTCAGTACCCTGATCTGTATTAAATTTAATAGGCTGCCAACCTTCTTTTATAGTCAATAAAACTGGTTTGACAAGATCCAAACCTCTCTTTCCTTGCTACTATCCTCCACACTCTTAATCAGTACTCATATCAATGAGGTAGGTGGGGTACTGGCTATCGGATTTCATTCCGGAGACATGGGGAGAACTACCATGATGTGGTTTTCCACATTTGTTTCAAGGCAAATGCCATGATAGTTTCTCTAAAAATCGGCCGCAACCGTCCTTCTCCTCTCTTCATATCTATCATAAATTAACAAAAACAATCCAAAATACATCTCACAAATACCAACACTAATTGGTAGGTGGTCCGAGTCCCACAATGAATGTGTGCTTATATCCATGAGTACAATTTACCCGAGTCTGATTACGATACTACTCATACTACAGATTATGATTCCACAGGTACTCTTAATCAGTGATTCTGCACATGAGTACATATTTTCCCAAGTTTGATTACTCATTTCATATGACTACTGATTACGCATACTCTACTCATACTATAGAGTATGATTCCAGTGCAATCGTATAATCAGTACTCTTACTCACAAGTACAATTTACTCAAGTCTGGGATATAATGACATATATGCCGCTTTATAATTTTCCCATCTTGGGTTGTTCACATGTAAGATACGGAGAACCAGGAGTGCATATTAAAAAAAGGGGGCGTGCTCCAAAAAAACCGTATTAAGGGAAAGCCATTTATTGAGCGGAAACAAGTTTGGTAACGAAGTTTTCTTTGACAAAAATTGTGTCTTATGTCAAATTAAAGCCATCTTCGTTTTCTGCTCATTAAAATAAAAAGGATGTGAATTAAGAGAAGATTGAAAATTTCGGATTTGTGTTTTTTTTGTCTCCGCCTGAAACGTGTAAAACCCATCTTCGTAGATTTTCTCTGAAATTTTCAATCAAAACTAATTACTCGAAGGAGCTTTTTGGAAATGGCTCTGAGGGAAAATGTTGGTTTTGGCACATTATCAACAATGCGAAAAGACAAAAATGAAGGATTTTGAGCTCGACAGGTGAAATTGCGAACATTTGTTAATTGCTTTTTTCAGGTCGTTGGTTGCATCGGAATTAGCAAATTGTAACGGACGATTAAAGTAGAGGTTAATCCCCCCTTGGCGAATACTCTTATTTCTGCTTTATTCACCAAGGTGCATTTTTCAACTATGCTAAAAATCGTTAGCAGAGAAAATTAAGGAGAATATATTACGTGTAAAAATCGTGAAAATAAATTTGCTTTTTTTCTTTACAAAAATTACTTTTTTTAATTTGCACAAAAGACACGATGGTTGAGGGCGAAATGGATTTTTTATTTTTTGAAAATAAGATTTTTTGTAAGTTTTGCAGTTGAAATATTGTCTGTTACAAAAATGCATGTTTTTATGCTAGATTGCTATTTTTCAAATTTTTTTACAATTTTACAAATAATACATCTTGAGATTTTTAAAAATAATACATCTTCAGATTTTTGCAAATAATACATCTTCAGATTTTTACAAATCCTGAGATTCTTGTAAATAATACATCTTGATATTTCCTTGTATTCATCAATACCAACTATGGTTTATTAATGTGAAACTTTAATTTTTGCAGGTGTCCCGAGAGGCTGAGGGTCCTTCTCCCCACCGGTCAGCCTGGGCCCATTCCCCCGTTTGCCTGCACCAATCGGCCACTAATTTGGCAGTGCCCAACAATGGAGTGTCCATGCCCCAGAGTCTGTCGTTTCAGTCGTTACATTCCACCAGCATACAATACAGGTAATTAATTTTATCATATTTTTTATATCGATATTGGCCACAAACTTTGTTATATGGTATACAAGCAAGGATGAAATTCATAAAGCACTTAATGCTTTTTAAAAAACATGATTTTTTTATCAACGAAATTAAAAAGTGCCCTACCCCTATACAATTTGATCAAATTGTTCTTGGGGCCTATTGTATCCCTTTAGTGCTGATTGACAAAATGTTTGCAATCCGATTGAAAACGAATTTAAAAATAATTGAAAATTCTTGTGTTAATTGGCTTTTCACGTCCAAATAGCAGGTTAAAACCAAAGTTAATCGTAAATTAAACCCAAACATAAATACGTTAAAAATCTCAGTCCAAAGTGTTCCCTAAAGGTGCGACTTCACCGCACCAAAAGCAAAAGCAGAGTTTTCGAAAACATGTTTTTGAAACTTACAGTGTGGAC
>JAQGAE010004682.1:0-12361 GCA_034696685.1 Julus scandinavius | reverse complement strand
ACAGTCACGTGCATTTTTATGAAGAGGCACGTGCTGTTCTTCTTAATCTCGTGCTTTTAGGAATTCCATTGTTCTTTGTTTTGGAATTATATATCTTCACTTCTTGATGTTAGAATAAATTGGCCACATAAAACTTATTATTGAATACAGTTTATAAGGAGCTCATTACTTTCCGCCACATAGAAAATACGAAGACAATTATAAAGAGGCTGAACTGTGGGTAAGGATATCAAAGCCAAATGGAAGCAAACGGAAGTGACCTGTAGTGCCTTTACTATGTACTTAGGTATGCCCTTATCTATCATATGCACGAGCTTAATCCGTTCCTTGACCCTGTTCGTGAACCGAAAAGTTCGTGTTACGAATCCATATTTTCCCCTTTGCAATTAATGTAAATCCAAATAATGCGTTCTTTGTCCTAGAAATGTTTTTTAAAACATGTTATGGCTTTATGTGTGGAAATAATGCAGAAAATAAATAAATATAAGAGTATAATATTAGAAGAAAGCAGTTTAATATATACTACATATCCATGATTTCCAACATTATATGAAATAAAGACTAAACCCACGTGGTGTCGTCATGCTGACGTTGCTGCGAGCCTGCGAATCAAGTTCATTCGCACATTCTGTTTAAGAAATTTACTTTAATAAACATTGTTTCCATTAGGAAAATGTGTTGTATTATTCTACTCTATTCTGTTGCTAATTACATAATTTAATTCTGAAATCGACGTCATCGATGGATTCTCATCCAATTGGCGTGGAGAAAACGAGAGACGAACTTTTGCCATTTTTGCAATTGAGGCTATATCCTCGAAACTAATATCGATTTTAATTTAAATCCTCGGAAATTATAACACATTTTGGATGTTTCTCGTATTTAGTAAAACGTATCCGTAACAAAGATGTTCTGCTGGAACTAGTAAAACAATTGCAGAAACCCAGAACTTTGATCGGTGGTCCGGAGAAATGTGTTCGTGAACTGAAGCATCGTTCATGAAACGAAACAACGTTAATAAACCGTTCGTAAACCGAGGTTCCACTGTACTAATTTAAGTACATGAACTTATTTACACAGGTATGAATATGGGAAGTATACGGAAAGTGAATATGAAGATGTTTTGAGTACTGGACCACATGATCTGCTGTGTGCTTTCAATTTAATTCAATTTCGTATCCTACAGTCAGCAAAAAAGTACCATATCTCAGGAGGGCGGGGAGGGGAGAAAGGTGGGGGGAGGAAGGAAATAGAAGGTAAATTACCCAATGTTTTAAAACGAAAATTTGGCAAACTTGTAAAAAAAACCGTTTTACATCGAATTCCCACGTAAATTAGGGCGCTTTTCGTGCTCATATAACGGTTTAAGCTAATAGAGAAGCGTTTTTCGTTGAAATGAAGTCCAGCTATAGGAGAGATGAGTGCCTCCAGGCGGAGCCACCGCAAGCGACCTCGTTCTTTAAGATGGGGTCAACCGGGGAAGGGAGCCGCCATGTTGCTTTTTTGTTGGCAGTACTTTCGCTATTGTTTTGGTTTCACTTTGATAATTTGAAGTGTTGTCATTGGCCCTGGGCTACGAACGTACGACTATAATAATAATAATAAAATTGTCAGACCTCTGGCCTACTTCGGGACACCTCAATTTAAGGGGGCAAAGATGGAGGAGGAAGGGGACGACCAGAGCCACCTGCTGGACGATACCTACTCATTGGCTAAAGGAAATTTGTCACCATTTACCCAAACCGTGGGTACGAAATTGAGTAATTTGAGTGAAATACTCGAATACTTTAATTCTGAAATTCAAAGTTTTTGACTATGGTCACGGTTTAGATTTCATCCTAGCTGAAAACCGATTTTGATGGAATGTATGCATACACTCAAAGGTCAACATCCATTTCTGCGAAATTTTTAACCATCCGGGGTCACGGTCAAAGGTTGACCCCAGGAGTGCGAATCTAATTTGCATATATGGAATGACTTCTTTAAACTCGCTCGAGTGCCAACTTCGCAGCACATTTTATTTATTATTATGTTTTATGACAATGACGAGCTCATGCAACTCGGTGCCAGGGTCCGAAGACCGGAAGTAGGGGGCGCTGCCAGGATGGGACTATGTGGCTAATTAAGGGGCATTTGCATACATATTACGGTGCAAAAACAAGACGCCCTCGATCCGTCTAATTAAACAGGTGTTTGCGTTTTGGTAGGACGACGAAATATATTTTAATGAGCCACCAGGAGGCGAACTTTGGTGAATTTTTGTGTGTGGACTTTGGCCCGGATCCAGGCCGCATTTTCATCCCTCGACATCGGAAAACAGTCGCGTGTTTGCGTCTTCCTTTCACAACAATTAATTAACCAGCCGTTAACGATTAACGAGCTGCGAAGTCACGCGAGATCTCGTCGGGGATTTACCGTCATTAGCCCAGTGACGGATCGATCGTTTCGGACATTCTTCGCTCCTTCCGGTAAGCCTGCCCTCAATGTCGCCAACTGCAATGTGTACGTGCATGCATGCATGTGTGCGTGGTGGTGGACATGCATGAACACAATTTCAGAACATATACTACATGGGGCACATCAGAAATTCGGCTTGGACACGGCTAGAAAATTGACATGTGGGACTGATATTGACATGCATGGACATGGATTTGACTGATATTGACATGCATAGAAATAAATTTGACTGATATTGACATGCGTGCATGGGCATGAATTTGACTGATATTGACATGCATGGGCATGAATTTGACTGATATTGACATGCATGGACATGCATTTCACTGATATTGACATGCATGCATGGGCATGAATTTGACTGATATTGACATGCATGGGCATGAATTTGACAGATATTAGCATACGTGGGCCGGAATTTCAGTGATATTGGACATGCATGGACATGAATTTGACTGATATTGACATGCATGGAAATGAATTTCTCTGATATTGACATGCATGTACTTGAATTTTACTGATATTAACATGAATTTGACTGATATTGACATGCATGTACTTGAATTTTACTGA
The DNA here is from genome assembly GCA_034696685.1 of Julus scandinavius. Lineage (NCBI taxonomy): Eukaryota > Metazoa > Arthropoda > Diplopoda > Julida > Julidae > Julus > Julus scandinavius. The sequence goes on along the minus strand of JAQGAE010004682.1, from coordinate 9,331 downwards.
TATTAACATGAATTTGACTGATATTGACATGCATGGGCATAAATTTGACTGATATTGACATGCATGGGCATGAATTTGACTGATATTGACATGCATGGGCAAGAATTTGACTGATATTCACATGCATGGACATAAATTTGACTGTTGTTGACATGCTTGGACATGGATTTGACTGATATTGACATGCATGGGCATAAGTTTGACTGATAATGACATGCATGGGCATGACTGAGATTGACATGCATGGACATGGATTTGACTGATATTGACATGCACGGCATGTGTTTGACTAAATTGGACATGCATGGGCCTGTATTTGACTGATTTTGACATGCATAAACATGAGCTTGACTGATATTGACATGCATGGGCATGAGTATGACTAAATCGGACATGGATATGAGTGTAATTTGACATGAATGTGATGAATGTGTAACACCATTCCACAACAGCGGTAAGAAAACATGGAGTTGGTGACTTAAGGCGCGACCCGGACGCCCCCTGGCGTCGTGTGGGCGGCGGCTGACGGAGGCACGTGGCCGCTGCGGTGGGAACATGGCGGAAGGCGGGGGTCCCAGACGAAGAATGGTGCCGCGGGGGGGCGCTGTGGCCTGCCGTCTCCGCGCGCCCCCTATTGTTCGCGCGGCTTCCGCTTAGTCACGATCGGCTTTTCATCGTGCTCTCGCATTGAGCTGTCAGCGGCCGGGGTCAGAGGTCAGCACGAGCTCCATCTGCACACTCATGCGCACCACGCGGGGGATCCGGACTCACGCGTTTCGAACGCGACGGCGCTCCGGCCCAGGGCCTTCTGGCGCGGCCAGCGCCCCCACGATACCATAGACCAGGGGGAGAAAAACAGCGTGCATGGCGAGGCCAGATAGCGCGTTATCTCGTCAGCTCTACTCCGCATTTTTAGAATGACTCCCCGGGGAATCACGACGTTGATAGTCGGCCGCCATCTTGGAGAACCAGGTTCTTAGCTTCCGATACCTAAAACAGCGAGGATTTTCAGAATAAACGTAACAATTTAGTTCGTTCAACTGAATCTATGACTCCTGGAGGAATCATGCCGCTGATAGCGCGCGCAGGAAATCGATATCCGCCATCTTGGAGAACCACAACAACGTCGTTTGGTCCATTTTAGACTGAATTTTCACAGAATTTTAAGAGTTAAAAGACCTAAGAAGAACCAATTTATGTATCCTGACCCTCATAACTGTCCCACTTTTCTACAAACAAGATTTCAACACGTTATTTCCATCAAATTATCGTTTGAAGCCTAGATTTTGAGCATTTTATTTGCAATTTGACTTTGACAGCCCTTAATTTGGTTGCATTTTTCCACTTTTATACTTCATGGGGATCGCATGACGGGGTCTCCGCGGGCCTCCGTATCTAGCGCGCACGTGTTTCGTTTCGCGTGCGCAGCTCGCTTGCCATTGGTCGTCGCCGGCGATTGGAACGCGCGTGGCCTTTACGGAAGCCCTTGGGTGCCGCATTAGGCGAGGCGTCCACCCATTTGAATTGATCGGCTGGGGTATAATGCGCAAAAATGCTCGCTATGCGAGGGGTGGAGTGGAAAAGGGAGGATCAACCTCCGGATTGGGCGGATTTAATAAGGATACGACGACGATGATGATAATAATAATAACGGAGAGTGTGGAATTTATCCCGGTTAGGCTTAAGGCCTCGTTGGAATGTGGCGCACCTGCGTTGTATTGAGCGAGGGGGGCGAGGGACGAACGTCTGCCTCTGACATTGATTAAGGTCCTTTGAAATCGCGCTATACAGCGTTTTTTTATTATTACAATATCTCTTATTATATAGGAATGCCCCTGGGTGCTTTTGTACGTGTGCTGCACGGGAGATAGCGAGAGAGAGGCAATGACGTCACTTATGCAAACTTGAAAACGCACAAGGTGTGTAATTAAGTAATGAGACTGATTTTTTAAATTGTTTTATTCGAATTGAATTACAATTCATCTGAACTGAAGTGTAGCCTATCCTTTGAGACGGACCCTCCGTTAGGAGGCGCTACCGTAGTGCGGGAATCGCCCTACACTACTATTCTTCTATTACGCCTGCTTCACACTGGATGAAAGTGGCGCACAATCAACGATCAACAATCACTCGCGCATTACGGATGAAATTGTGTGCCGATTCACACCTGACGCACCTCACAAAAGGAAGAAAGATCGGCGCTCCTGCTAATGGCGTTTTATTTGTCACCTACTGTATTTTCTTGCTGGCCGCCATGTTGTGCGCTTCCAAAGTGCTTTATGAATCCGGCATGTAGAGGCGGATTTTCGTGACGTCATGTGAGCTGCGATCAATAGCTAGTGCGCATGCGCGAGCCTCTACTTCCTGAGTTGGCAGACGAATTTTTGTGCAACCCTTAAGAGATGATGCCCGTCCGGCAAGCGTCTAATGACGAGCATTCTCTACTCCCTCGCCACGCAGGTTGCAAGTTGTTTCTATCTCCTTAAATTTTGCAAGGCGTTCGTTATTTTCCAATGATCTTGCCCTAGCTCTAAAGAACAAGGTGCTTGCAAGGGAGTTGTCGTAAAATACTTCTTTACTTATTTTTGTCTTAATTCTATACGTTGCCAGTGTGCTTTTCTCCTGTAACCCCTTATGCCAGGCGCGTTCCTCCCAATCTCTGACTATTCACTTTATGACCAGATCAGACTTTGCCAAAGGTCCTTTTTTGAAGACATCTATGCCCAACTTGGTTCCAAATTTTTTTAGCCTTCGTTGCCAATGGGTGGACCATCCCTGACCCCTTATCATCTCGTATACCTGCCTTGCGGGGTATCCAGGGTCCATATTGTTTCCCTCAAAATAACTTCCTCGGGAAGCCACACGGTTCTTCCAATCCTCGTAGCAGTGCTGGAACTCGGATACTGGAATAGCCTTCAGCTGGTCGGGATCTTTCCGAGAGTCCCAAAATGAGGTCCCTCAAGGTGATTTTTCAATCTCAGGAAGAAGAAAAAGTCCCGAGGACTCGAGTCAAGCGAATAAGGAGGCTAAAGGTCGGTACGCACCAAACGAAATATACACAAAAACACTGAAACAAAGTTTCTATGGAGTATTTTTCGAAACATGTGCCTCAAAAGTGTGTCAAAAAAAGGGAAAAAAACACGAGTGTACGCACCTAAAGCCGCGTCTCCACTACGTTGAACGTTGGACAAAAATGTTCTTCAACTTAGTATGCAGAAACAAATTGCGAGAAACATGTGTGCTTACCATCATGTGTGCGCACACTTATGACGTATTTTTTGTCTAAAAACGATGTTTCTACAACATTTTTCCGATCGCTCGTGAGGCGGTCCGGATCAAAGGGAAAAATGTTACAATTTACTGCGCTTGTTCAGCCAAGTCATGTGATCAGCCATTGTTCCAAAAACGTTGTAAAAACGAACTTCAAGCTACGATTGCCACATGAATCGGAAATCTTTTTTGAATGATATATTAAATTGAATGAATATGATGAAAATGAATGAATGAAAACTACGATCACACGTGTTTTTAAACAACAGATCGAAGCATACACGCCTTGGTAGAAGCGCCATACTGGACGCGTTTGTTGAAGGATTCTTTGAACATTTTGATGGAGACAGGTCAGCATTCTTCAACATGTTGAGGAATATAATGTTTCAGGTTTCTCCTGAATGCATGTATGTATGCAGTTGACATGTTTTATTTTCAATGTTTAATGTTTAGTGCAGTGGAGACGGGGCTTAAGACACATTTCTTGAAACAAGGCGGGGCTTCATATTGGCTGGTACGGCGCTTTTGTCACCGCCTGTATATTATGCAATATTGTGAATTTCGCAGCTATATTTCAAAATTAAAAGCACATGGTGCAATGCTCTACGTCATCATGTAGAGTCCTTGGCAAAAGCGCCTTAGCAGGAAACATTCGGATTTTTTCCTTTGATCCGGACCGCCTCTCGAGCGATCAAAACGACACATCAAGAAGTTTCAGAAAATAGCTGTTTTCGACACATTGTTTCACAAACACTGTTGGACACACCAAGGTTTTTTGTGTATGTTCTTTGTGTCGTTGGTGCATACCGACCTTAAGGAGCCACAGGAATGTTTTTCCTGGCAAAAAACTCTTTTTATCTGTGTGGAACCATTGTTACGCAGATTTTCTCATCCCTAATACATTGGTCAAAATATGGTGCACTTCGGATATTGGGACCACGTGATCATATTAGGACCCAATGAACGAACTATAATACGAAACGGACCATTGGACTCATTTAGGGCCCTATTCATGTTCCCAGAATTCTATTCTCCGGAATGTACTCTATAATTACTAATAAAGTGTGAATATATACTGTACACGAATAATATTGTTTCCGTACGCCCCGACTGACCCTTGACCCCGGGTCGCTCACCATCGACGGCATACAGGGTGTGTCGGAAAAATCTTAAATCGCTGGCCAAGTGTGCAGGGGTGTGTCGTAAGTAGTGACAGGGGTAATTTGGCAACGCCCTGGACGTGCAACTGTTTTCAAAAACTGCTTCGGCATTATATTGCCTAATTGTAGCTGAAAGGTCGAGGGGTGGGGGTAAAGGGGGGGGGGGGATTGGAAAGGAGGAAGGATATAAAACAGGATTTGAGGAACGAAAAAGACATTTGAGAAAACAATCGTTGGCATTCTTGCGTGGCATTTTTGTTCATTTTGTCGTTGCGTAGGGGTGGACATTCGGACAAGTGGACATGTCGTGTCAGGGTGCACTTTAGCCCTCCATAAATTGTCATTCCAACGTCCCAATAACCCACCATGTTGACTCAGTTTTATGTTTTTACGACGAATATGTTTCACGTGTTTGGCGACGTCCAACGGGTCAGTCCGGTAGTCCAGGGTTGCTTTTCGACCCCTCGGGACGCATTCCTGAGCACGCGCCGATGTTGTCTCACCCCACGGGCAGAAGCGAGGCGCGAGCGAAGCGACGGCTGGGGTGAAGCTAAAGCCCCCTCCCCCCTCCCCCTACAAATGGACCACTTGCTTGGACATCCTCCTTGGGGCCATGGCGGCTCCATTTGGAGGAGAATGGCACAAAAACCATTTAGCTCTTTATTGTCCGAGCTTTGTTTCACCCTCCCTCATGCCTAGATGGTCACTTAAGTGGAATTGTGTGGCCGTTTGTTACACGGATTAACCCCACTGCCCAAAACCACCTCTGACCCCTGGCCAGCAGCAGCAGCTTGACCTGGGCACACACATCTTCTTGGAAATCGAATGTTTTTGGTCAGTTTTGGCCACTTTGACCAGCTTTGGTCGGCATTCAACGTGTTATTGGTCATTTTGGTCGTATTGTGTTAAATCTGGTTATATTATGTAGGTCAGCTAGGTCATTTTGTAAGGTATGGGCGTATTATTGCACGAGGCTTACTCGTATTGTACAGGTTTGGTCATATTGTAACCGATTTTACCATATTGTACAAGTTTAGACATGTTATGCACACTGGGGTCATTTTGTGGAATTGACGTCATTATTTACCCATGATGCATATGTATGTTCACGAAGAATTATGTTAATGTAGCATGACGTCATGCTACATATGGGTGGTTATAATGACGTCATTAATTTACCCATGATGCATTTGTATGTTCACGAAGAATTATGGTAATGTAGCATGACGTCATGCTACATATGAGGTGTTATAATGACGTCATTAATTTACCCATGATGCATTTGTATGTTCACGAAGAATTATGTTAATGTAGCATGACGTCATGCTACATACGGGGGTTATAATGACGTCATTATTTACCCATGATGCATTTGTGATGCATTTCGTTAATGTATCATGACGTCATGCTACATATGAGGGGTTATAATGACGTCATTAATTTACCCATGATGCATTTGTATGTTCACGAAGAATTTCGTTAATGTAGCATGACGTCATATTCATATGGGGGTTTATAATGACGTCATTTTTATTTACCTTCCAAAACTTTGACATGACATTGCGAACATGTTTCGGCTTGTTTTTCTTCAGGAATGACGCCACGTGGACCTGCAAACTGACGTCATGCGGGCTATAAAATGACGTCATTCTAGACCCGAATCTATATGTTGGGTTGTTCAGATAACTAACTTGACTTAGTTTATCGAAAGAAAAAGCAGAGTTTTACTGTTGTTGTGAGCGGTTTTTTGGTGGAAGACTTCCTCGTCTCTCCCCCTTGGCACCCCGGGCATCGGCACCCCTAATTTGGCCGTTCCAAATGGCCTCCCTAAGGCCCTTCTAGATATTCGGGAACTTTATTGACTTCAAAATAACCCATTGACTGGAATTGCGGTTTCCAACCTATAATTACCTTAAAAAGATCGGATTTTAACAAGTTTCCCACGGTGCTACCCCCCTCCTCTTCCTCCTCCTCTTTTTCCTCCTGTTCCTCTTTTTTTCCCTCCACCCCACCGAAAGGCCCCCGTTCTTTACCGTCCCGTGTTGCTCACTTTGGCCCACAGGCTTTTCTTGACCCCCTCTCGAAAACACAACAACAAGAGCGGATGAAAAAATGCCCGGAATTTGGCCATATAGAACAAAAGCCTGTTTTTCGTACTCTCGGCCCCTGTCTAACTAACACCATTCGGGGCTTTATGTCCCACCCTCCTCCTCCTCCTCCTCTCGCCCTTCGCCACCTGCCCAAACCAATTTTATAAACCATTAAATCCGGTGGCCTAATTTTCGGCTTGACCAGTGGACAGATGAACTCCTCCATCTACCACAACTCGAGCTTTCAATATGGAAAATGAAGTTTGAATGGCAGTTGCTAGGGATGCACAATAGATGGCGCTCTTCGCATTAAGGGATTATCGATTATCCCGCTTGGGATTATGGATGGGGATGCTTGGAATATATAACTCCACGTGACCCCTGACATTTATAAAACCTTGGGACCTTTGAACCTATACATACACGGCCTTCTATAGCGCCATCTCGTGGACCAGTACCTTAAAATGTATGGCGAGAAAAGTGAACTCTTTACATCTCCATGACCTCTGACCTTTGTACAACTTTAGGTCCTTTGGGCAATAAAATCACCGTGTTCTGAGACAACAGTTTTGAAGTAATTCCGTGCTAATGTTCTTTTATAAGACTCAGCGCCACCTCGTGGACCAGCACCTACATTCGTCATAAAGAGCGAACTCTTTAGATCTTAATGACCCCTGACCTTTGTAAAACTGTGGGTCCTTTGGGCAATAAAATCGCATTGTCCTGAGACAACAGATTTTAGGTAATTTCCGTCTGATGTTGTTTTTGTAGGACTCAGCGCCTCCTGGTGGACCACTTGACGAAATTCTCGCGAGAGGGCATGAAATATGGACTCCTCGGACCACCACAGGTTTTGGCCTCTATAAAACATTGGGTCCATGGGGCCTGAACCTCGATGCTGTCGTTTTTCGGCAATTTCACGTTGATATATTTGTAAGACTGCGAGCGCCACCTCGTGCGCCATTACCATAATTTGTGATTAATTGGTGGAGGGCAAGAGAGGGGTGAAATATATCATTTTCGGAAGTGAAAGGGAGGTCGTCTTCTTCAGTCGGCATCGCTGGCATTCCAAGAGCTTGGTTTTAATCCCCGACTTTTATCTTTTATCCAGTGATTCGTTTTTAGCCAAACTGCTTTTCATTGTGTCCTAATTAGGGAATCCTTTCTCCAAAAATGTGTTTTTCTGCTGGGGATTTTCGGGTTTTTCTTTTCATTTCCACTCAAAAGAGGGGGTTGCATCAATGTGTCTGTCTGTGGCGGCCGCCATCTTGTTGTTCCATTCTGGCCACCCTTTTGAAAGCGCTTTTTTTTTCAAAAGGCCTCTCGCTGGGGGGCGCTGCCTTCTTTTGTCGGTGGCGACACCTTTGTCTTCCGCCGTGGTCATTTGCACGCGACCTGCCGCCCGGGAGGTCGACTGTCCGGCACCATTGTCAAATACTAGGGACAAAGATGGCGGACAATGTCCATTGTAAGACACGGGACAAAGATGGCGGCTCACGCCCAGGCGTTAGTGGACAATGTTCTTCTTGTGCCGTTTTTCTTCTTTCGGATGACCCCACGCTGGTCACTTCTCTTGTGCTTTACGTACCCATAATAGGCCCTCATTTTAGGCAGAATGCTTCCATTTAAAATGACCTTTGACTTTTGTCCCCTATCTGGCTACTGTCTGGCTGGACGTTCAGTAAGGTGCAATTGACCCCCCCCAGACGAATGAGACGATGACCACTGTCCTCTCTGGGAGACAGGCTCCACCAGTGCCTTAACCTGTAATTTAAACTTCGATTTTGGACTGTGTTTTTGTAATTTGTAGTCTATTCTGTCGTAAATCGATGTATGTTTTCCGCGTCTAAAAGCTATATATATATATGGACACGACTCGTCTATTATATGAAAACTTCAGTATAGTACCATCCTAAGAACGTTCCAAGAATGCTAATGAAAGAGGCTGAAGTGACCCAAAAGATGTCCGTCCCAACACCATATCTGTTCATATTATTTTGTCCACATCATGTAAAAATGCAATGTACCAGGGTCACCACTGCAACAAGTGTTCATATTATTTTGTCTACTCGTATATGAAGCAAGTTGCAAAATGGGAGAGTGGGTAGGAATGGGACATTGTTCACCTTTTTATTTTTAAAATTATTCACAAACCTTAAAACGTACAAATTTTATTTACAAATTTACTTTATACTATTTTGAATCTTGTGCACAGTTTTGACAATATTTTCTAATTACTAAAATAAGAAAATAATTAATATAGTGTCTCATTCCTCCTGCATGCGCGCAGGAGGATTGGGACACTGTTTTTAAAAAGAAGATACAGAGGATTAAAACACGCTAAATTAATTTTTTTAAATATTTATTTACAATAATAAAAACACACTTTACCTTTTAGCAGGATTTTTTTTTACGAAAACTAACAAACTAGTGAAAATCAACTAACATCGATGCAAAATGTGTAGATTTCCCGCAATTTTGATCTTCCTCCACCAGAAAATGTGGGAAAAAGCTCCAGAATGACATCAAATTTTGCAGCCATGTTTATGATTTGTGCATCAGTAAATTTAAAACTCACGGTATTCTCCTTTCTTAGCAAAAAATACATTTCAGCATCTTCGAGTTCACACCTACATTATTTTTCTTGGCAAATCTCACCGACACAAAATCACCAGCTCTAACATCAAACAGAAAAAGAACTGTGTGCACGTGCTTAAGACCCTCCTGCACGTGCTAAAGTTCTAAAAGCAAAAAATGCATTAAATTCCAGCAACAGGGAATATGTCCCAATCTTCCTACCACGTACTAGGT
>JAQGAE010004681.1:0-12362 GCA_034696685.1 Julus scandinavius | reverse complement strand
GACTTCATGGATGATGTCTACCAATCTACAAAGCATGTGACATTAGGGGCCGTCCATAAATGACGTCACGCACTAAGTGTGACGTCACGTCAAAAATTAAAATGCGCTTTTTGAATTTTTTGAGTTATTTAATAATAATGTAATGTGATTTCTTGTTTAATTTTCAAAATCTGTTTAAATTGAAAAAAGTTTAGGTATTTCAAGATGCGTTTCATATTACAGTAGAACCTGTGTAAATGCATCCTGCATGCACCTATCTATAAGCATAAAATGTTCCGGTCTCGACTTTGGACTCGGGTATATAAATGAACATGTCTAAATGCATAACCTGTCTAAAAGCATATTTTTCACCTGTCCCAAGCGTATGCATTTAGACAAGTTCTACTGTACTGAAGTCAGTATTTTGTATCGCAACACATGAGAAAAATCGCAAAAATAACTGAGCAAATGTTTTTACTCAAATTTACATCAGAAGGGGATAGGTACTAATAAAAAGTTAGTACTATTGTGAAAATATTCATATTTTTAACACTTAAACACCATGCATGAAAATCATATTTTGTTTGTCTTTGTGATGATCTAAAAGGCATGTTTGGGACTTGTGCAATGCCCCCCGAATGTACCAAATAGCGTAGGCGTAAATGGTGTTGTCTGCGTAATTCGGAGGTACCTCCGAGTTGACCCATTTGGGTAAGGTTGGCTCCACGTTCTGCACGCCCAACTCGCTTAAAAATCGTGAGTTTTTCTGTGTTTTTATGTGGCTGATTTTGCCTTATACTCCTTATTAAGCCTTAATGTGCCGACTCATGTTGCTGTGAAATTAAGAATCATGTTCTTCAAAAAACGACGATTTAAGCTGATTATACAGCGGAAGACAGGCCTGGGAAAAAGTTCAACCCCACAAACGCTTTATTGCAAACTGAACATTTCTTCGTTAGCGCTATTCGGATATTAAAACGGACGTTAATCTCCGAGAATAATCTTCAAAAGCGACATGTGTTTGATGTTTTAAGAAGTCATCATCAAAACTATTCAGATAGCACGATTTCACAGTTGTAGCACGGACATCTCTGAAATTCAGAGCATCGTATTACTTAACTATTTACCTATATTTGTAGATATGAAAATACATACCGACATTGTACCAACATTTGTTAATCTTTATAGAGTTTTGTTAACCCCTGTGTAAGCAGCACATTTGTACATAAAACGAATTTAACATCAGCACATTTTAAAATTTCAATGGATTTAGAATGTTTCTGATATTTAACGAACAAGAACATTTAAACAACTATGCATTGCGAGCAATTTTTAAAAAAAGTGGTTTTGAAAGGATAAGTTGATTTGGCAAGCATAAAACTACCCATTTCAATTATTTTATTTAGGTTTTAATTAATAAATCGATTTAACTTGTCAACATAAAGGATTCCAGTTGGGTGTTCTCAAAATTCCCTGATTCGAATAGTAAAACTGCACTTTTATCTACTTAATGCTGTCTATTGCAGATAATCAGTGCTCTGATATAATTGCGCGGAATGCAGTCATTCCATCTGACAATCATTTCTGCAGTGTGTTTGTCAATGCCAAGTAATCATTGCAAATGTTGATTGTTTCGATGTTTAGGGGGAGCGCCGTTACATCCCCCATAGGGAGGGGTGCTTCCCTTATCTGGCTATTATTGCAATATATATTCAAAAGTTTCATGACTGCCCTGGCACATTATAATTTCAATAATCTTGTGGATGTCATTGTCTTCTGTGTGCACTGGAGCATGGCCGACCTCCTTGGCTACTGACCCTTACGACAAACAACGAAATACTTTCACCACAATTGTTTGGCCGAGTGGTAATTAATTTTCCTCTCTTGATTTAATCCACCAGAAATAAGCCTATGATTTTCAATAACTTTCAAATCCACAACTCGTTTTGATTTAATGGGCCGAGCAAGTTTTCAGCATTTTCCCATGCTGATGATGGACATTGATAATCGCGAATGTCAAGGAGCAGGTTTGGGTTTTATTTCCCAAAGTAATTTCGTTATATATTTCAAGTCCAATTGATTAGCCCCCAGCCAGGCGGTCGTCGTCTGCTTGTTTCATCAATGCGGCCTTATCGTTGTACTCTTTGATTTATCGTTCGATAATTTTAAGGGGCGAATAAATAAGCACGGTGGTTAAACAATAATCGATCAATAAATATCAAAATTATGTTAATTTTAGACCGTTAAAAACTTTCCCCTCTACTCTGACTTCTAGACAAAATATTTCAAACGATAAAATTATACTTAGCGGCGTTTACAATAGTAAGCATTGATTAAATACATATCCGTTTTATAACGATTTGGGAAGCCTCCAAAATTTAGCTTTGCAGCTTTGGTTCTGAATGGTAAATTCACGTCGATGGCTGAACAGCATTTGACGGCTGGAATCTCTATAGGAATGACATAAGGCATAGTATGGCATTCCTGTGACATTCCATGATCAATAAGACTGTTGTCCTCCTGCACAATATCCCAACGTTAAAAGTTGGTATTTAGTGAATAATATGAGGTTTTCTGTAAATTCTCTGCTCAATAAGGGGCCGTTCAAAAAGGAAGTCCCCGAAATTCCTCCAAAAATTGACTCACCCCCCTCCCCTACCTTCTGTCCACATGGTCTTCATTTTAGCCTACACTTTCCTCCCCTCTCCTCATGGACGTCATTAATTTTGAAAAGTAGGGTGTCCAGAAAATTTATTGGAACACACAAAGTTTCCAAGCACCCGCCTCGCTTTAAATTCCACGACATTTTTCCAGATTTTCCTGATTAACTAAAATATCCTGACCTCAAAGGGAAATTCCAGCATAAAATTGGTGTTTAGCGTAAATTAGGCAAAATTCCAGACTTATCCGAGATTTTAAAATGCAAGTACATTTGGGAATGGGATCACATTTCTGGTGTCCATTTTCCCTTTCACTGACCTTTAAAACTCAATTGAACAGAAAATCCAAAAACTGAAAGATTCATTAGTAGACGTCCTTTTTGAATGGCACTAACTAGCCAAATTACCACACCGCTGTATCAGAACACCAAGCACTCCTTGAGGCGACTACTACTTACTTAGACAACCTCATGAATTTCTACCCCTTCATCATGATCTTATGGTTGGCTTTTCATATTGGAAGATATTTGGTACACCCATAATCATGGTTACTAACAAGAACAGGATCGTTAGCTTCAATAGTACTTCTGCAAAATTGTTTTTTACTTTATTTTGTAACAGCCTTCTGATGCAACTGATTGTATTTTATTTACATTTGACAACTTTGGCTTCTTGTTCAGTGTGCTGCAAAGATTTGAATGCCATTTTGTGTGCCGTGAATTAAAATAGTTGTATGCTCTGATATTTGTACCAAATAATTGGCTGTGGTGATAAACATTTGTCCCAAATAACCGGAATCCATAGTGCATTAAACTACTAACTTCTAAAGCTAAAATACTTCATCTTCCAGTTGTCTAGTCATTTGTTTAGTGATGGATAGAATTGCGTAAGAAATATTTCAGTTTTATCTTCTTCTGGTACTAAACCCTTAATTGCGGTTTTTTCTGCCTTGTTAACGAGTTCAACAAAGTGAGCTATTGTTAGAATTTCAGCAATGTTAAACTTCCTTAAAAATATTGTTTCCAAGTTGGTGGACCATGAAAGAGAGGCACATAAAACCCTACCTTGTACCCTCTCCAGTTTACAATGTCAATGTCTCGTTCACTCAGTTGTGACCAAGTTGCTGTGGCTACCGACTTAGAAAGCAATTTCTTATCGAACATAATTGACCCTCTGACAACAGGTTAGCGAATCTTAATAGCAAGGAAAATGCAAATGGTATAATGAGTACCGAGAAGTTGGTGAAATTTTCACATAAAAAAAGTATCTTATCTCGAAGATTTAAGTTGTGTCGACGACAGTCGACATTCGGGTGTCCGTTGAATATTAAGTTGCTAAAGATAATTGCTTGTAAATAGGTGATATCAGATCCATCAACTTCTGTCATTGGATGATTTCGAGAGAGTAAAAAAAACCGTCTAAATGGTAATTGGAATCGTGGTCATGTTTCATGTTTACACGTGTTGAGCTTCTACCAATTTCATGTTGCTTTTGAGTTTAATGTTGCTGCAGATATTTTCAAAGATTTCCGTGAGAGGTGTGAATAAACTCGTGATGACTACGATGGCATCCGGTATTGCACAATGGGATACATTTTCAATACCATATACATATATTAGAGAGAATTTTAAAAACATGTATATATGGTGTAATATATCGCACATAGTAATTACACAGGAAGTAGACAAAATAATGTGAACGCTAAGAAATGTTTCTTGACCACATTCGCAGAATTTCCGTTGGTAACACTGTATTTTCATCTAGTTGTTTATGTATAAGCTAGTGCAAGTGTATTATTGATCGTATTTGAGTGAAAATTGAGAAATAATCAGAGATAGAAATAAAGGTATACAATTTTTCTAGAAATTCTTCAAAGCGTCTAGAATCCAATTATTAGTTTAATTGCCTACCCCTTGTAATTCTGATGGTTTACATATGGTTGTTTGTGCCATAATTCTCAAATATAATACGCAATAGTGAATTTTATTGAGAATATTGAATATATATTTATGAGAAGATGTACAAAGTTCCGTCACGATTTAATAGCGAGATTTAGCAAGAAACGGTAGGGCTCCGTCCCATGTAAAAGTTTCCATCCGTCATGCGCAGACTGTCAAAATCACGTTAAATTTGTTCAACCGTTGAAAACGTTCTTATGTAAATTCTTCACATTTTTCAGGTATATGTGCAATTTCAAAAAAAAATTACGGTTATTTTGACCTTTACCCAGAATCCCTTGCGCGTTACTATGCCCTAGTGCATGCGTTTGGAAATAATGACGTCAACGGTAACGGTAATTTTTCTTGCTAAATCTCTGTAATGTTTTGTTTTTGGGGGGGGAAATACCTTTCTTTACAGCGAGTTAAGTATGTTAATCAGATTTAGCAGCTTTCCACATGATTTTATGGTTTTACAAAAGAAATAATCTGGCTGCCAACAGATAAATACTAAAGTAAAAACTTCCAAAAAAACATTACAAACAATTTGCATTAAGAATGCCAAGTTCAACTGCTTTGCATGTTGAATTGGTCTGCAGACAACCACAACACGTTTACAATTTGCATGTACACAAAAATTGCATCATTAACGAGCCACTATTTGGATTATAAATCAATGAAGGTGATATTGGCACATTTGACAAAGCGGTTACCAACTCATGACACTCGTGTGAGGAGAAATTACTAAGCAAGCCATTGACATTGGCCTCGTTTGACACTGTTGGTAATTATTTACCAAGACGTTGTCAATTTTTCATGATTTTCAGTTAATCAAAGAGTAGTTAACCCTTATTTCATAACACTTTTCATTGCACCATGGTCGTCTACTTCATCAGTTTGCTGTATCACAGCAATATTTCAGTAAGGTCTTTAACGATTTGTGTTTTTATATTATTCATTATACTTAGCTGTTTGACTTCACTCTTTATTCTTTTTTTAAAAAAAATGATTGTACGCAATTAGAAAACTTTTCTCAAGAATAGTAGTTTAGCAGGACCAGTTTTTACTGTTTTTTCTTGTATCTACTGGCAGCGTTTAAAAGCTGGTTTCTTTAGAAAACTCTTCTAATTCAACAATGATATGCTCATGTGAAGATGCGGAATACAATGTTTCTTCTATAAAAAGGTGTTTTCTGATAAAATTAAACTTGAGAAATCATGGCGACATTGTTATGTTTTAACCAGTTCTTAGAAAAAACGTTATGCTTTAATGCATTTTGGTATCAAATGAAATGTTTTTAGTCGATATTTTGTGTTTCCCCTTTTGTTATGGGCAGTTACCAACATTCCGCGAGTGTGACAGAAATGCTGAACTCTCTATATTGGGACACATTGAGGTCCAGACGTGAAAAGTTATCTATGGGGTTATTCAAACGTTTTAATTTTTCTTTTAATTTATATCTTGTTTCCTATATTTTAACACCTAACGACCACTATAGGAGTAGACATAATCACTCAAATCCTTTGACCGATCTTCGTGCCAAGGCGGAAGCTTACTATTGGTCCTTCTTTTTGCATGCGATTAGACGATGGAATAGCCTTCCTGGCGAAAGTCCAGATTTAGTAAAAATTCAATTTAACAATGATGTCTAAGCCGCTACTGACGCAGGAGCATTCTCCTGAAATGATTTGGAGCATTGAATTGACTCAATTTGTGTTGTGTAGAATCCCTAAACCTTAAGATGAATTAAAATCCATCATCCGTAGATCAAAGCGACATTGAGGTATGTTCTGTATAAAATCGTTAATATTATGCTAGCAAAATACGGCTAATTGCAATTAGAACTGTCCAGGAGGAGAATGAAGTTGAGGTAGTGCAACTATTAGAATAATAAAAAAGTTGCAAAACGCCCTGACAAGGTGTTTGTCTCCTTGTAATTTTTAAAATTGTGGCCAAGATAATGATCAGCTCAAACTATGATGCATATTTACATCACGCATCAGCAATCCTTCTAATATGATTTTGAAACCTGTTATACTTTAAGCAGCAGAAATTTATGTAGTGATAACTAATGTAATATAAATATAATGTTCCTCTCGGGTGTGCATTCAAATTGATTAAGAATATTCATTTCTTTTAAGATGGTATTATAAAACATGTTTCATCATGTTTTTCTTGGGGTGTAGAATATATTGATACCTTAAGGGGGATTACAACCCTATCCCTTTTAATGGGAAAATTTGCAAAGACACTCACAGTCAAACAAAAAAAGATTAAATAAAAATAAAAATTGTTTAAAATATCTTTATAAATCGGCAAGGTATTGATCGTGTCATTTTTCACGTTAAAATAGTAGATTTTTTAAATTAAATTATAATTTGAATTTTTGCACTCACAACTTGCCTATCTTATACTGCCACCTGCTGGCCGCGTGTGCAAAATAACGGACATTTTTCAAACTTGTATATTAATTTTTTTTAAATCTACCATTTCAAAGTGAAAAACAACAATATGAGGCCCTTGCTGATTTATAAAGCTATTTTAAACAATTATTATTTTTATTTAATCTTTTTTTGTTTGACTGTGTGTGTCTTTGCAAGCCTAACCCATTGAAAAGGATAGGGTTGTGATCCCTCTTAAGTCAGGTTTCAGATGTTATCTGCTTTTTGTTTATTCGGGGTATGCTGTAGAAACATAACCTGGAATCCATGAAGTATTGAATATCAAGGTTTTATCAAGTGTTTATAAAGGTATTGAGGAAGTATCTTGAAAATACATTTATCTTCACAGTATATGATACATTTTTGAAACCTCAAAAAGTTTTCAACGTGCTTTCTCTAGAACTGATTAATACCATTTTATTATATAGCTAATGTCCATTTTATCCCAGTGCCCTTCATATATATAATATTTTTTTTGTGGAAAAGTAGGGTGTCCAGAAAATTTGCTGGCACATTCAAAGACCCGTCCTATAATTTCCAGACACCAACCTCGCTACCAATTCCACGACATTTTTCTGATTTTTTCCGATTAACCGAAATTCCCTAACCTCG
This sequence comes from Julus scandinavius, assembly GCA_034696685.1. Classification (NCBI taxonomy): domain Eukaryota; kingdom Metazoa; phylum Arthropoda; class Diplopoda; order Julida; family Julidae; genus Julus; species Julus scandinavius. Next base: position 4,733 of record JAQGAE010004681.1, on the reverse strand, counting down.
AAGGGAAATTCAAGCATACAATTAGTGTTTAACACAAAAATAGACATAATTCCCGACTTTCCCTAGGTTTTAAAAATGTAATTACATTTGGGACTAGGGACACATTTCTTCTGGTGTCCATTTCCCCTTTCACTGACCTTTAAAACTCAAATGAACAGAAAATCCAAAAACTGAAAAATACCACCATTAGTGTACGTCAACACATGGTGTCCATACGCCAGCAGACCTCCCCCCCCCCATCTTGAGTACGCCCTTTTTGAATGTCCCCTTACAAAAGTATCCACATTTTACGTTAACATGTACATTTACCAAATCGACTAACTTTAAGAACAGTGGCAACACGAAGGGGTTAACGTATTTTCGTGTCCAAGAAATGTAGGCGGGATGTTGTGGTTTCGCCCCATCTTTTTTCCGAGCCTGGAGGGGATTTATCTGTTCGTATTTTGGCAATCTCGAGCAATTACAGCCTCCCAGAGACCGTCACCGGATATGAGGGCGATGTTGGTTCCTTTTTCCCACTCTTCAGCATGGCCTTCTTGCTCTTTCATGCCAATGATTTCCCAAATATCAAAGTCATTAATGCAGCTTCCCCGCACTACAATATATTTTTTTTGTGTGTTGCAAATCGTAGTTTCTTTCACCTCTGGCCATCACCTGAGCGTGGGAGCGAAATCGCAAATCCTTGCATGTCAGAGGTATTATTGCAAATTTCTATTTTTTTTTTTCATCATTGTGATTTGCCTGAGGTAACTAAAAAAAAATTATCGTTACGCCGCACGGAGTTTGGTCCATGGCTGTGAAGGAGCCAAACATGACTAAAAAATCAGTGATTTCGTATTCATTGCCCCCTATCGGCCATCGTTACCCTATAGACATGTGCTTGCCCTGATAGACATGCAAAAATACCGATATTGTCACCGGTCTTTACCAGTCTGATCCTGACAACTCTTGGTCAATATCCTAGAGATTATTAGTAAGTGGTAAAAGGAAGAGTTTGTTACAACAAACTCTTCCTCTTACTTTTTTTGGTTTTATATAAAACCAAAAAAAGTGCAATTCCCTTTTAATATTTTGCTGATTCGGCTTAAAATTTATTCATTGGCAGATCCTTTACTTTTGATGCTCTTGTTAGATAAATATACTGTATTTTCTTATCATTCGACCATGAAATTAGATTTATTAAACATGACACTTTTCCATTGATATGCATGTGAAAATAATGGTAAAACACAATTGTGAATGGTATTTTCTGTTAGAAATAAGGGGTATTTTATCAATCTGTTTTCTCAATTGAAATTTCTTTGCAAACACCTGTGTAGAATAATGTTGTCTAAAATCGTCATTGTTAATTGTGCGATTCAATACATTCTTGGAGCCAGTTGGATTGATTTTTGACTAGGAAACAGCTAAAAAGTGTTGTCATGTTCGATTATTCCGGTTTAAGTTCAAAGGTTCAGACTATTTAAGACACACTTGCAACCGCCTGTATGGTCAGTTGGCATTTCATGGAATCGTAAACGGGATTATCGATGCCAAAGATACTTGTTGACCAGTTATAAAAACATGTTTGTGTTGATCGGGTCATTGACATATCACTGATGCACTTTTCAGTCGTTTTGCAGTGGACGTGAGAAAATTTGCAAGTGCTCCTGGTTTTTTTTTTATCTAATTGGCTCTTAATGCGATGTTTAAAGTACACATGTCCATCTTTCATTCATTTTGCACGCAACAGCGATTTTGAGGGAAGCCAACAAATGCATATTTAAAATAAATAGACTCGCACAAAGGTCAAGTTCTCGTTTAATGAACAAGGATACTACGATGGGTTTTTACATTTAAATACATTTATTTACAATCATATCATTTCCACTACATTTGCAATTAAATTCACTCTTTTGTAAGATTTGCGTGTTGAAATATGAAGCAACATATCAAAGCAGTATCCTGCTCTGGTTGTGAGTGTATCAACCCTAGCAAGAAGTTTTGAATCCCTACGATTACACAAAATGCATCATAATTTGTGCATTTCTCTAAAATAAGTGATCGAAAACTTATCACAACTGTCATCAACATCAACTTTAGAGTACATTAGAACCCGGTTAATTGCACATACCGGATAATGGCGCATATTCTCCATGTCCTGAACGTTTGCCCTAAGTTTTGCACATGATGTGAAACCGGATATTTGTGCAATTAAGCGGGTTCGACTCTATACTGTATAGACATCCAATATTTTCCATCAGCGGTTAACTTATAACGGTTGAGCATCCTCTGTTGGCATATATGGTCCCTTCTGGAGTAAAAGGGCGCGGCCATGTTGGAAATGCCATGCTAAAGACTTATTAGGAGCTAGTGCTGGAAAAATAAAAGCAAACAGTCATCATGGTATTGTTGAAAATGTTTAAACGTTGATGCTAAGCTGCATTTCCAAAATCTGGTTTGTAATATTAAATTTCACTGTTTATTGTTTTGGAACACATTCATTGTTCGCCGAATTTGAATGTTTAAATGCGTGTTTATTAGTTATATCATGGTTGTGTAAAACGCGTTTCTTAACGGCAAAATTCTAGAGTTAGTAGACCGAATATAACTGAACTTAATTGCAGATTTAGAAGTTGTTTTTTTTATTTTATTTTTTGGCGCCTTGCTAGCCTGAATTTGCCTTAGAAAGTCAGTTGTAAATATTTACGTAAAAGAATATCTAGAAGGGGGAACTGCAATTTGGCGACAAATTATTCCCGAATTATACCACTTAGGAAGACTTGCATTTGTTTTCCCACGATAGAGGAAACTTTTTTTGTGTTCTGGTAAAAAAAAATACTGTTTTTATTACAATAGGATTATTTTTCTTCCCTGAGCATGATGGGACATTCGGAAAGTATTGCTTTGCGACCTATTAACTTTTCTAAGCATCCATTATCTTCCTTGGTTTGGGCCAATGAAAATGGCAGCCATAATAATACAGGTATTCAAACATTTAGTATATTTTAGAAATAGACCAATTTCACTTTACTTTTTTCTCTTTTATTTCAGTTGTATACCAGAAGCCATTTTTGGTCCATTTAGAACTAATTTAATAAATCGAATTACCTTATTGAAATTAATATGAAATAATAGAATGGAGTAAGGATTTAGATATAAAAATGAAATAAGATATTCTATATAATATGGACTAAGCGATTCGATATAAAAATGGAATAAGAGTTTTGATATAAAATGGAATACAGAGTTTTGATATAAAACTTGAATGATAGTTTCGATATAAAACTTGAATGAGAGTTTCGATATAAAACTTGAATGAGAGTTTCGATATAAAAATGGAATAAGATTTCGATATAAAAATAAAATAATAGTTTCCATATAAAATGGAATAATAGTTTAGATATAAAAATGCAAGTTGTAAAGTTTTTCCATTTTATGTATCCATGATTAAAGTACGATTAAAGGTGCATTATTATACACGATAGTCAAACAGTATAACGTTTGCCCTCGAACGGCACCAGGTTTCTCATTGGCTATTTTTGGAGCCCTTCATTGAAAAGACACCAACCAATATAAAAATCTAATCTAATCATTCATATTGAAAGATAAAAAAAAGTATGATGCTTTCAACAGGAAAGCACCTTTTTAGAATTTTCACTTTACCTAATCATATTTCCATTTCCAATAATTTGTTACAAAAACACATCTCCAAGTTTAGAGTTTTACAAAGTGATATTTTGATTGAAAGACATATGCAATCATTTACAACGTCTCCTACCTTGCAGGAAATGATACTAGAATCTACGAAAATGCAAAACGAGTTAAGTTTTGAAAGATAATCCTTGTGTTTTTTATGGAAATTCACACGGATAAGCAAGGGGAAAAAAGATACCCGATTGCAGTCTAAACGTCGTTGTTGTTCCCCACCACCAACAAGACAATTTAAAATGTAAATGTCGGTATCGAATGAGCTTGATTTTATTCGAAATCTTGGGTGGGCCGAAGTAAAAACGGTTCAAGGCGTGCAGGGACATTTCGGTGGTTTCAATTTCCCCAGAGGAAAAATAAGACTCGATCATTGATATTAACAACAAAATTTCAGGATTTATAGATTTTGATAAAGTGTTGTTCATGCTTTTCGAAAAAAGATTATGAATGTCGACTATACGAATTTAACGAGCGGTTGTCCGATTTTATATCTGATTTATGGAAATTTGGAAGAACTGCAGATCGACACCCATCGCCGACCTCGATTCAACCGAACCAAATCTCTGTTAATATTTACCGACGTTTGTAAGTTTCGAAGTTTTACTTCGTTTTGGTAATAAACTTTGGCGGAGGTCGACACTGATAATATCGAGCAGGGACGAGGTATTTTATAATATATAAAAATATGCAAATACAGCAAACTGTCAACAAGGTTGCTTCGCCCTTCGATATTCGTGTCGCTCTGTCTGTATGCAAATAATGTGTCGCCACACAACTAAAATTAAACAAATTTGCACAATCTAGTATGCTTTGTTTCGGTGTCATAATTTTTGAATTAACCTTACGTCGTTAATTTAGTCTTCCAGACTAAAGGCCCCTACACATTTGAACGTTTCGTTACGTTATGTTACCTAATGTTTCGTATGCTATGCTATGTTACGGAAACACCCTACACATATGGTGACTTTTTTCTGACATAAGTTTGCAGCGCCGCCTATTTCAGGATATTTCTCTGCATTCTTGCCCTCTTGCTCTTTCTGTGC
>JAQGAE010004680.1:0-12364 GCA_034696685.1 Julus scandinavius | reverse complement strand
GTTTCCACGTGAGATACAGCGAGGATACAGTAGAACCCCTTTAAACTAATATCCCCTATAAACTAATACACAGACTGCTGGTCTTAACTTGGGTCCCATAGCCAATCTATTCTCCCTCTGATCTAATAATCCCTCTAAACTAATACCAAGCACCCGGTCCCAACCATATTAGCTTAGAGGGGTTAACAGTACTTGCTTTTGGTAGGCTTTCATACGTTATGATCCATAATTAAAAATTATTAAATCCAATCACGATGATTAGATTTTTAATTATGGATCATAGCGCCTGGAACCATTGATACCAACTACGAAATTTCAATACTGATTATAAGGTGAAATTTTTTTTAAAAAACATGCATTTTAGTTATCCGGACCTGTTTTAAAAACCAACTTTGATATATCTGGATTGAAATTTTCTCCAATCTTGGGTTAGAATTTAATACTTGGAGGCTGGGGAGTCGAATCCCAGCCCTGGTCCGAATAGCGGTTCCACACAGGGTTATATAGGCACGGGTAACCTCGTTACGATAATAGTCGAGAGCCACCGCCGGCGGGCGCCATTTCAATGGGCGCCTGGCAATCTCGTTTGGCAAATTGGAAAGCGTCCCGGTCAGCCTAAAACGGATTTCGTCCGCCATTTTTCCCCGTCTTCGTTTATTTAATCCCCCGCTACTCTGTGATCTTGACTTTTTTTTTCGAGATTGTCCCCCCGCTTTCGCTATTCGGTTTGCCTCTGGGCTGGAATATTTAGTGTGTGACTTTAATCTTTCAATCTTATTTGGTGCGCGGATGCATCAGCAGCACTGATGGGCCCGATGTCGCAGTTTTCCTTCGGGAATTCAACTTTGCGCGCACGCATCGACCCGTGCCTCCTCCCCCTAGGCCTTCCGCATTAGAATATGTATGCCAGCCGGCTTACCAAATTGACATCCCGAGTTCGCCCTCACCACCCTCACTTTTTGTTGTGCCATTTTCTTGTCCTCCCCGTCTGTATGCGTAAACAGTCAACCTCCGTTCTTTGGGATCCCATGACAAGGAGGTCTACAGATTCGTACGTGGTACAGATGCAGATTCGCAACTCCGGAATTCTGTTAATCCCATGTGAAATCTCATCAGATTCCGTAGTGAACTCGATGATTTGCTTATTTTGTTGCAACTTTTTGGATTTCAGCAACGATTTCAACAAATTATCTGGAGTTAAAAATGGAAGTTTCACATTTTTTTCATAATACACGCGTTGTTTTAAATAAAAATTAATAGTAAAAATGCCAGAAATAAATATGAATTCTTTTTGGATTTCAGCAACGATTTCAGCAAATTTTCTGGAGTTAAAAATGGAAGTTTTTCCACATTTTTATCATAATACACGCGTTGTTTTAAATAAAAATTAATAGTAAAAATTCCAGAAATAAATATGAATTAATTATACTGCATGGAAATTTCACTTGGTTTTATCAAATTGTTTTCATTGACACATTTGTCAAGTTTTCAAACTTGGAGAAGTCTGTATAGACTTCAGTGCCAATCCTGTTTTAATGATATTATTGATCGCTTGACAGTTAAACATATGATGGTGCTGCACTCGTGACACCCTGTATCCAGTACAGGCCAAGTTTTCTTGAAGTATTTATACGAAATAGCGTCTATAAACGATGTGACAAGTAACTAAGGATGGACTAGCCACTGAATACTAAATAATATCACTGTGATGATGGTTATGAGGTTAACCTCTCTCTGGTGGGCACTTTATGCCATCGAATTGTCCGCCCAATTTCGGGGGTCCTGAGTACTGGAAGAATAACCTAGGGGCAAGGGTCCGTTTAACTCGTTTAGGCCGAGCAGCGGTATTGGAAGGACGTCATCTCTTGACATTGCACAAACGCGACCGTCGCTATATCAACTTATGACCGCCCATTCACCGATTTTGGATGCCCTAACACCGCAATGGTAGAATATAAATCCGCGGATCCCCTCAGAGAATTTTGGCGTAGGTAAATTCGAAAAGTAAACAATGGGGGTGGGGGAGGCTAAAATAGGCCTAAGAGAGATTTGTGGTTGTGTGCTTAATTTAAATTCGGATAATGCCAGATTAATCCCCCCGGGCGGATTGCATCAATTGGGGCACGACGCCACCATTGTGCTCTTAGTAGCTTGAAACTGCGTTAGACTGGTTACATTTATGAAAAGCACTGTCGCTTTGTTGTGACACCATATTTTAGTCAGTTCCGGTATTGGTATTAAAATTCAAATATATTCCCTTTTGGACTAATGAAAATATTTTTAAAAACACAGCCAGTGTAACTGCTGTATACAGTATTTTATCATCATCATTATTACAGACCATAGGCTGGTGTCTTGATGTCTGATTTAGAAAATCTCTCCAGCAGATCTCTGAGAGTCTTGATCTTCTGAGAGTAACTCATTCAGCACATGTATCCAAATATTTCAAATTTCTGCTATAGATAACCTTCTGCATAATGGCCTCCTTGGGCTTTATCCAGCCAATACGGTGAAGCAGGTTTTCTCAAAAGCCAATAATTTTCTTGTTGATTCCTTTGTTAGGTTGTTAGGTCCAATGCTTCAAAAACATAAGGCATTTAAGTTTGCAACTCAGTCAGATTGGTTCTCAGGCTCATTACTTTAATTTTTCAAATCTTTTCATTAATATCAAGTCTTTCTTGATTTGTATAATAATACAAAATAAAGCGATGCAGGAATTGTATTTTGTGCACAGCATTTGGTGATAAAACAACAAATAGCCAGAATACCTTTTGGACACTTAGTTAATGGATGGATATCAGCATTATTAATCCATTTGAGGACCACAATGCCATATAGTAATATAATTATCAATATAGTCTGATAATGATAAATTCAATAATTTTAAGTTTATGTGAACAGCATTTTGTCATAATATATTCTCCAAATGCGTCCTTTAGCAAATTAAAAATCCCTTATTTGTTAAAATTGTGTTTCATTATACATTATACTGTATTTGGATAGAAATTGGCAATGTAAGTTTCGTTCACACAACTCGTTCGAGGATTCGGCCCCAGAGGAATAAGAAACAATTACAGCAAAACAAACAAGTAGGGATGAGTGCTGGCTTGCTGCACAAATATTTAAGCGGGCTTTTCGTTTAACTAAATTGTTTGCCTATGACGTCATATTGATTGGCTAGCTGGTGCTCTGCATGAACAGCCGATTCGATCTCTGCTTTTTTCGTCGATTTTTACCCCCATTTCTTTTCGGCGAAGACGGTTTATGTCCCTTCTCCGTACACGGAAAAACCTTTAACGTAATTGTTTACTGCGTCTTGGCACCAGCTAGAGCAACGTTTCATTGGCTGAATCAAGAGCCCGCTTGGCGGCACAACCATGACCTGAGAAGGCATCAGTAGGCTTGATGCACTTAACAAAAAAGCCATATCGAATGATGGTACATTTTGGGGCCTTAGGAATGCTGACAGCGCCATGGTGGTGAGTTTTTTAGTTTCTTCCTTGTTGCACTTGACTATCATAAGTGCCAGCCATTTTGTTTACTATGTCCCAACTCGTGATAGCAAAATCATTACCCCTTGTACAGTAGCAAACACTGCAAGCGCTGGAGCCATGCTCATTTGCCTCAATCAAGGGCCTGAGGCAATTGACAGAAAGTTAGTTGGGGCCATTCAAAAAGGACATCATCAAGAGGGGGTATGGGAGGTCTGCTGGCATCATGGGAGGGGAGGGGGAATATCATTATGAACAACACACTAATGATGGTATTTTTCAGTTTTTGGTTTTTCTGTATAATCTAGTTTAAAAAGGTCAGCGAAAGTGGGGAGGGACACCAGAAGAAATGTGTCCCAGTTCCAAATGTACATGAATTTTAAAAAAAACTCTGGAAAGTCGGGAATTATGCTTAAAATTTGTGTTGGCTAGAATTTCGTTTCAGATCAGGAAATTTCCGAAAAATCTGGAAAATATCGTGGAATTTTTGGCGAGAGGGGTGTTTGGATAGGCCTTTGTATGTTCCAAGAAATTTCCTGGACACAGTACTTTTCACAAAAATTAAGGACGTCTTTGAGGGAGGGTTGCGGGGGTGGGGGAGGTATTGTCTAAAATAGACACTGTGTGGACAGGGGATAGGTCAATTTTTGAAGGAATTTCGGGTACGTGATTTTTTTGATTGGCCTCTAGGGAGAGCTGCAAAGAAAAAAACCGTTGATTAAGCATCATTCCCTTGATTGTCGATTAAAACTTAACCCAAGTTTTGGCGTCTTGCGTTTGTATCGCTATCCATTCATTTTGGTGGAATGCCGTATAAAATCACGTAAGCGTGTCTAATCCAAGCCGTTCGTTTTGCGACCTTTTCTCGAACTGGAGCGCCGTTTCTGAACCCTTATTTATAGTCTGTGACATTGGATTGGGGGGTGAGGAGTGAGGTGAAGCTTTGATTAGTCAACCATCTAAAACTAGTGCTGTTTCCACTTTCTCATCCCGCTTCATTATGCATTGATTTTTCGTGTGTATACGTGCATGCATGCCCCCCACAAACCCAGTTGCCCCCCATCACCACCCTCCACCACCAGGGGCGGTCCATCCGAAACCCACCTCTCCCCCTTTATCTACTTCATCGTCGCTTTTCGACGTTTCTGACTCTTCGTTCGTCGGCGGAAGAGTACACGCACTTCGGGGCTAACCACTATTAAACATTCATGTTTGTTTTCATCAATTAATAATCGCTATCTGAAGGGCTTAATTATTTGCGTTGTTGCTCTTCCATTAAAAGCTGCCAGCGTCTTTGTGTCGTGTGATTTACTTACGTAACACAAACCGGTCGTGCTCATTGGAGGATGTAAATGCGCCTATCTACGGGGGAGAGGCAATTATAGTTTGTTGATTTTGTGGCGAAGATGGCACCAAGCCTATGGCGATTACAATTCAGGGCGGGATACAAGATGGCGGCCCGAATGCAGCGCCATCTATATACGCTATACGAATTTTCACAAAATTGATTGCCATCTAGTGATCATTTCAGATAACAGGAAGTTGTATACCCTATTGAGACCCTTTTTTGGCCTAAAATTGTTAAAGGGTTACAACTGTGACGGTACACAGAGTTTTTCTGTAGTTTTCTAGATGTAATAAGGGGCCATTCAAAAAGGACGTCCTCAAGAGGGGGAGAGAGGGGATTCTGTTGGCATGTGGACAGCGGGAGGGGGAAAGCCATTATGGATGTCCACTAATGATGGTATTTTTCAGTGTTTGAGTTTTAAAGGTCAGTGAAAGGGGCACCAGGCGAAATGTGTCGCCAGTCCCAACTGTACTTGAATTTTTAAAACCTCTGGAAAGTCGGGAATTATGCCTAACTTTGTGTTAAACACCAATTTAATGCTGGAATTTCACTTCGAGGTCAGGAATTTCCGTTAATCAGAAAAATCTGGTCGAATTGGTAGCGAGAGAGTTGCTTGGAAATTTATAGGATGGGCCTTTGTATGTTCCAACAGATTTTCTAGACACCCTACTTTAAAAAAACGTATGTCTATGAGGTGAGGTGGAGGGTGAATTTTTGTAGAATTGGCAGTAAGACGGGTGCTTGAAAATTTATAGGATTTGCCTTTGTTTGTTCCAACAAATTTTCTGGACACCCTACTTCGTCCATTAGAGGGTTGTGGGGGGAGGGGGAGGGTTCTGGGCTAAAATGGACACAATGTGGCTGAGGGGGTTCAGTATCAGTATACAATGCATCAACTGATACTAGTCGATTAGGCCTGATAATGTAAGTATTGTTGTGGAATTTACACAGGTGTTTATTTTGGGAGGAACTTTTTAGGGGGAGCTTTACTTGAAAACAGAAGAGTTCCACGAATATGTAAAGGAAATTTTTGTGAGTTTCACTATAGTGCATCTGCCTCGTTAACGTGGAACGTGCCTTAAGTTGCGTGCCATCTCGTGTCGAGCAACGGTTGCAACTCCCTTGGGGCCCTTGGCGTTCCCTCGCCGTGCCGTCGTCTGGGTGTAGAGGTGTAACGGTAATGCACAAGTGCTGTATCCATTAGCGACGAAAGTGGAGACGCGCGCCAAATCACCACCGACGCCATCTTGGATGGGGGCCCTTCGGTAAATGACGAAGTGCCGAGGGAACGGCCAAAAAATACAACCCCATCCTTTATTCTGTAACCCTCTCGGGTCTCTGAAGAGAAGGGCTAGATGGCAGTTCGGTCTGTAAGGGCATCCCAAAGGTGCGGGATTTGTGGCCTCTATGATTCGTATTGATCAAGAAACAACTACTAAAAAACGGAGAAATTTACGAACACTTGAGTTTGTATTCCCTGTTTGAGACATAGATCACCCGAACACAGTACCATCTGCAGGCCTTACGAGAAGGAGGGGGGAATGGGGGGGGGAGAAATACCCCGGGCCCAGGATTTTTAGGGGCCCGGGCCTCCGGAATATGTGTGAAAAAAAATTTAAATGTTGAAAATGACCTTTTGGAATGGTCATGAAAACTGAAAAATGCAATTTTTCTATGGTAAAAATGCTAATTTTCTTTGGTAAAAACGCAATTTTTCTAAATTAAAAACGCAATTTTTCTACGTTAAAAATACAATTTTGCTATGGTAAAAAGGCAAATTTTCTTTGGTAAAAACGCAATTTTTCTAAGGTAAAAACGCAATTTTTCTACTTTAAAAACGCAAATTTTCTTTGGTAAAAACAAGGACCATATATCTTCCTCCCCCCCCCCCCAAATGTGATGACATATTTGGCCCTGCCCATCTTCCTTTCCCCCGGCCCTGGCTCCGTTTCTGTGGTAAAAAGGCTCATACATCACCAAAATGGTGGTGAACCGGTGAAATGGGTTTATTTTAATACGCTATTATCACTAGGTCTATCAAATTTTATAAGCAAATTTCAGGTTACTTCAGCGCCCTTTAAAGCAAATTTGTTGTGCACATTGCATTGGCACATCTTGAAACTCAACTAAATACAGGGTGTCCAGCAGCCTTGAAAATGTGGGATAGTCGGGTAATGTTCTTGATCTTTTATCACCTCAGAAAGGTGGCAATTCTGCTTGAAATTCGTGTTAAACCCTAATTTATTTTTGAATATTCTGCACAAGTCTGGAAATTTCCATTGATCAAAGAAATCCTTTATAATGGATGACACATAGTATTGTCGAAATTTGTGCTGGAGAAATCTTTAAAAATATAAGATCCTTGAAAATTTTTCAGCAAATTTACTGAACACCCCTGCTGAAATATACATATCGCTAATCCGAATGAAGGCTAAATTGACAAGCTGGTTGCTCCATAAATTCCGTCACAGTTTGCTCCATAAAGTCCGTCTGTCTGCTTTTCTTAGCTTCACCATCTGCATGTCGCCTTTAAAAGCCCTTTCTCTCTCCACCCTTTCCTCGCCATTCGCAGGATTTGTTTTAATTCGATTTTGCCATAAATATATTTCCTCTCTCTATCCTTTACCCCCTCTTGTATCCCCCCTCCCTCCCTTTTCATTTTCTTTATTAGAACCTCGTATAACCTGCACAATCGCCTCGATCTGTACACAATATAAATGGATGCGTCCTTAAGTTTACTCTCCAAGATCATATAACTGCAGGTAAATTCCCTCGGCAGTCATTGGGGGTCTGTTAATTTTGCCTTTTTTTTTTATTTTATTTATTTTTTCATCTTCTAATTCCCCGCTCTATCTTTCGTCGTTGCACTCGCTTCGTCTCTTCCACACCCCGATATATACGCTGTTCCTGCGAGTTTTTTTTTTCTCCTCGCCTCTCGCCATCTACTTCATCAAGTTATTCTAACCATTGACTTTTAATTTGTACCTGGTGTCCCAGTAGAGCCACTAGCAACGGGCTTTAATGCATATAAATCAGTCTGGGCCCCCCCTTCTCTCTCCGCGAATAGATTAACTTTCAAAGATAATTCGCCGTAATGGAAGCACGCTTTTCTCGTGCAGCCCTAGCGCCAAAAAGGAGCTCCTAATGGCGATTGAATTAACCGGCTTAACAACGTCATTAATCTGTGTGATTTGTTGATGCTTATGAAAAGTGGCTTTTTCTGCCCTGTGGGGGATGAGGACCGATAAGTACAATCGAAAATGGATTTTCAAAAATCCTTTGTTTTTGTGGGGGTTTTTCGAGCGAAAATATTGGTGGAGTTTCGATGGAGTCTCGATGGAATCAAAGGGACCTTGATATTATTCCTGTAACCTATTACGTTGTAGTTAGGCAAATGGTTGTGCAATTATAATATACATTGAATGTTCAGTAGCCCTGAGAGTCGGGAAATGGGCTTGACAACAGAAAATTCGATAATTATGCATGAAATTAGTGTTAAACCTTAAGTATGATTTACAATTATTAAAGTGGGAGAAACTTGAAATAGGATTTTTGGATAAAATCATGCTTGGTATACGCATTTCGCTCACCTATATCATATCTATTTTCTTACATTTTGTAATACAGTCGAACCTGCCTATCTAGAATTCCATGGGAAGGATTAAAATTTCGAGATAAACAGGTTGAAATGTCTATTGTATAGAATTTTTTTCCATTATTGATTATGTATACAAACGACATTTTTTATTATTTCAAGGAATACTTAACATGTGTTTCCAGTACATACGTACTAGATGTACATAGTTGGACAAACAAAATATTTTTTATGTGTGCTATCTATTGAAGGAACACCGATTTTTGAAATTGAGGCTTGTTTGAAATTCGAGAAATAGAGGTTTTGGAAGAATATATTTCGAGATATACATGGGAAATACACTGAATTTAGATTGCAAAGGTAGGGAATTCCAGAAATTTCGAGATAGACAGGTTTCGAGATAAACAGGTTCGACTGTATACCCATAGTCTAAATTATTTTTTCTGTCACATACGCCCGTACCACAGTTGGTCAAAAAACTGAAGCTCAAGCTTGATCTCTTCTAAGCTGCCATAGTTGCTGAGACTCACATTTGGCTGTCTTGAGCTCGTCTTGGCAATTTTTCTGTGTTGCTGTGGCATGCATCTGGTACTTGACTCACCTCGGTCTCAAGCTCATGCGATTTGAGCAACTGTGGTACGAGGTTTAGTTTTTTATGATAATTGTTATATGGATCATGGATGCATCGGATTTTAGCGATTTGTTAATATGGAATCAGCCATACATATTCTGCTCCATTACCCATTGATGGTACAACTGCCATGAACATCCAATTTCCAACATGGCCGCGTCCTTTCGCTCTGAAATCAGCCGTTTTTAGCATTTCCAATATAGGTTTTCCATAGCTTTACCAAAATGGCTACCTTTGGAGTTAAAGGACGAGGCCATGTTGAAAATTCCACTGCAATACACTGTTGGTATTGAACAGATTAAGCATTACTAAACGTTTAGCAAGGGTGTAGGTCAAGGTGCCATTTATTGTGAACCACTGTTGCCTGGAATCCATCATAGATGGCTCTGGCGTTTATCATTCATGTTGTTGCTATATGCAGTATGTTGTTGTTGGTTGTTGTGAAACACTTTCAAAAGATTTCGCTTAAAAATACACCTACATTTCTTTTCTTTTTTTAAAGTTGTTTGTTTGGAATAGCACAGTTTTCCAGAGTTTCACTTTTGTCTTTTGTGTATTCAGACCGTACGCAAGTGAGTACGTCCGCCCGTGTTGTCATTCCTCAACTGAGCTAAAGGACCCCTGGTTTTTCACCCCCACCCCCATGGCTGGTGCAGCTAAATAAGCAATTGTGTGTGTGTGTCGCTCCCCCAGCCTTCTCTTTCGTCTTCTGGTCCTAATGCAATGCTTCGCTTAACTTTGCCGTCCTATTTCCCAAGGGACCAGGGCCCCTGGATAATTTCGGCCGAGAAATCTTGCGACAAATAAACGAAATACATTCAAGTAGAGCTGAGATGCTAACGAAAGATGAGTGGACTCTTGGGCCAACAAACCATGGTGAGGGAATTTCCCCCACCTGCTCACGTGGCGACATGTGGGTGGGACACGAATAGGAACAACAAGGCGCGAGAATAAATATTTGGAAATTCCTACTTGTTAGGGTTGATCCCAAAATGACAATTTTTCGTATACGTGTTTTCGCGTTTTGCAACCATCATGTTAGGGGTGATTAGACAGAAGTTGTCCACGAAATCATTTGTTCCATTTTTGATGAACCAAGCTGATGTTAAAACTTGTTTCAAGTTAACACAATTCCGAACATAAAAAAACACGAACATAAATAGTCAATGTTTTCAAACTTTAAAAGTTCACAGTGTTAATGACATTTCCTTAGTTTCGTTTATCTGGTTCCTGGAATACACAGAACTAACAGTTAAAGGGCGCTCTAGCCCTGGATGCATCAAGGCAATGGGATCTGTATAGGTTGTAAGTTGCCTGGAATGGGATTTATAATGTCCAGTACAGACCAGAGCAAACACGAAACAGAAACGGGATTTCTGCAAACCAATTTGTGGAAACGTGGTTTCATAAACATGTTTTGATAAACAGGTTTGTCCAAATATAGCGTCCACATAAAAAACATCTTTGATACTGATCGCCTCTTGAGCTAACATTTCGGTGTTTGTTTGGGGATTTTTTTTTGGCAAAAAGTTTGTTGTAACTTTTGGACAGAAAAATGGTGCGCAAACTTATCGTAAACATGTTTCGGAAACCCTGTTTCATGTTTTCTCTGGTCTGTACTAGGCAGTAGGCATAATAAAACAAACTCACATCACCTCTTAAAAGGCGGAAATTCTGCTTGAAATTCGTGCTAAATACCAGTTTGTTTGAATTTCCTGCCCGCGTCGTGAAATTTCTGTAAATAAAAAAAATCCTTTATAGAAAGACAAGTTATTTAATTCTCTAGAACGCTTTCCAGACTCTTTAGAAAAATATTGTGGTAATGTTCTGGGAGAGTTTCTTGGAAATTTTAGGGATGAGCCTTTGAAATCCTTGAAACATGCTAGAAAATTTCCAAGCCAATGTTAGGAACATGTTTGAGTTAAGTGACCATTTCATTTTTTATAGTTAACCCAGGTTAACTTGCCCTGGTGAAAAAAAACAATAGAAACCAATAGAGATGTCTATTGATTTCTATTGTTATTTGGACACTTTATTGGTTTTAATTGTTTTCTATGGTTCCTGCATTGACTTCTATGGATTAGAAAACAATTGAAACCAATAAAACCAATTGAAATTTTCTATTGATACCAATAGAAAACAATGTTCCAAATAACAATAGAAATCTCTATTGTTTTTTTCACCAGGGTGTGCATTGATATTGGCAGACTTATGTCTCACTCCGCACATTTTTTCTCGTTGTTAAATTAAAACTGCATCAACGACCAATACGTCGATTGTTTTATAAGTCTTAGTATTATTTTTTGTTTTTACCATGCGCAATTAACCACCCCCAACGAGCTGCGTTGCAACATGGGGCCTATTTTAGGCAATAGCGAGCGGATGGGTGCATGCGTAATGACGCTCCAGCGCATGGAGCTGTGCCTGTTCTAACACTGGAAAATGAATATACACTTAGGTTTCATTTATTATTTATCTGCCATTAGTGAATTATTCGGTTTGGCGAAAAGATGCGCCTTTAGGAGGCTGGGGGGGATGTCGCCAGGAAAGTCAAAAGCGAACCAGGGTTTCAATCCCAGCCTCCCTCCCCCTGCTTCCTTTCTCTTTTTTACGTCTATTGGGGGACACAGTACATACGTGCATATCCATGGGTACGAAATATTTATGATCTGCTGCTTCACATCAGAATGCTATTAAGTGGATTACCTTTTTATACCGTTTCCCGCCTAAACACGAAAACTCTCTTCCATCGTTTTAGGATGAGGTGTAGATGGTGGGAGGGAGGGTAATGAGGCTAGGGTGACTCTGTCAACGTCACATAATGTCGTTGTAGTGTTTACCAGGGTGATGATTTTTAGCAAACGAAAACCTATCGTTTTTTGCCTCGATCTGGTACAGTGTAGAATCGCTTATTAACTTGATGGAATAGTTAATGATTAAAAATTGGTTAAAATGTTAGCAAAGTTAATATTGTGAAGAAGCTGAATATAAAATAAGCATATTAGCTGAGAAACCAAGTGTTCTGATGATAGAATCACTGTGCATTGTGTTGAACATATGTTGTGAACATGATAATTTCGTTAATGAACTTGCATGTAATAATTTGACTAATTGAGATTAGTATTTTAACTGTAAATACATAAGTACAGTACATATACATTTACGTACTGTAAAAGTGCAGTACATTAATTAGTTAGGGCCGGTTGCACCAACAAAGGTTATGCTAAACCTAAGGTTAACCGTGAGTTAACTAGGAAAAGCATTGCACCAAAGGAAGTTAACAGTTGACCATTGGTTAA
>JAQGAE010004679.1:0-12365 GCA_034696685.1 Julus scandinavius | reverse complement strand
TTCGGTTTACGAACACCATTTGCTGTTTTTGTTTACAAACACCATTTGATTCGGCTTACGAACACCGTTTGTTGTTTTGGCTTACGAACACCATTTGTTGTTTCGGTTTACGAACACCATTTGCTGTTTTTGTTTACAAACACCATTTGATTCGGCTTACGAACACCGTTTGTTGTTTCGGCTTACGAACACCATTTGTCGTTTCGGTTTACGAATACCATTTGTTGTTTCGGTTTACGAACACCATTTATTGTTTCGGTTTACGGACACCATTTGCCGTTTCGGTTTACGAACACCATTTGTTGTTTCGGCTTACGAACACCATTTGATTCGGCTTACGAACTCCGTTTGTTGTTTCGGCTTACGAACACCGTTTGTTGTTTCCGTTTACGAAAACCATTTCTTGTTTCGGTTATATTTGTTTCCTGTCAATGTTATTTCCACACATGAAACCATTCTACGAAAAAATTCTACGACAAAGAACGCATTATTTGGATTTACATTAATTGCAATGGAAAAAATTGATTCGGATTACGAACTTTTCGGTTTACGAACAGGGTCAAGGATCGGATTACGTTCGTAACCCGAGGTTCCACTGTACTTCCTATTTACTTTGGCTGGCGAGTTGCGACCTTCTGACCACCGCTCTCTTAAATTAGGCTGACCATTTTCAGTTTTTCGTGACGTAATATCCGTTCTGTATTTTTTGGGGCACATTCCTCCAGATCAGGTTAATCTGTAATCGTTGTAGATGAGGACCAATCCTCCCCAGACACCCCGTCGTGGACTTGGCTGAAGCTCCAGCAGCGCCACCCTGCTGCGGGGCCGGCTGAACCCACAGGCCAATTCCTTCGACAGAACATGTGGGCATAACCACCTGTCCATCCGCCGATTCCAGGGGACCTAGGGCACGAAACCGTTTATTTGTATGTGCAATTTATAACCTGCTTAAATCACCCTCCATATCAATTTTTTGCTATCGTTATTGTGGTCAAAAATTCAAAGCAATTAACCTTGGATGGGGTGGCGCACGGCCCCTGGTGGTGGTCACATGGTCACCTAAAGCACTGGGATGCCCTTCAGGGACAAAATAATATGAACACTGATATACAGTATAGGCGTATGTTGTTTGCCAGGGTGATCCCCTTTGGTAGTCCCGACTTGGGACCCATGGGAACCTGTCTAAATGCATACGCTTGGGATCGTTGAAATATATACCTTTAGAGAGGTTTATTTATATACAGTAGAAGGCGTGGCATCCTGTGTAAATGAATAACCTGTCTAGGCGCTTCCTGTGTATGTAAATAACCTATCTATACATGCAGCCTGTGTAAATGAATATCCTCTCTAAAAGCATAAAATGTTCCAGGCCGCTACTTGGGACTATGTAAATATGAATGAACCTGCATAAAAGCAATACCTGTCTAAAGGCATATCTTTCACCAGCCCCAAGCGTATGCATTTAGACGTTCATTTATATACAGTAGAACCTGTGTAAATAAATAACCTCTCTAAATGCATCGTGTGCAAATGAACAACCTCTCTAAATGCATCCTGTGCAAATGAATAACCTGTCTAAATGAATATATCCATTTAGATGCATTTAGACATGTTATAACATGTCTAAATGCATCCTGTGTAAATGAATAGCCTCTCTAAAAGCATAAAATGTTCCTTCCCCGGCTTGGGACCCGTGTATATAAATGAACCTGCATAAAAGCACAACCTGTCTAAAAGCATATATTTCACCAGCCCCAAGTGTATGCATTAAGACAGGTTCTACAGTACTGTCTAAAAAATGAAGAATATCGGACAGTAGAGAGATTTAGCACAAAAAAATCACCGTTACCGTTGACGTCATTATTTCCAAACGCACATGGGCATAGTAACGCGCAAGGTATTCTGGGTAAAGGACAACATAACCGTATTTTTTTTTTTAAATTGCCCATATACCTGAAAAATGTGAAGAATTTACATAGAACGTTTTCAACGGTTGAACAAATTTAACGTGATTTTGACAGTCTGCGCATGACGGATGGAAACTTTTACATGGGGCGGAGCCCTACCGTCAAATTGCATGCTAAACGTTTTTTTAACGCCGAATTTGACCGTTCAACAGAGCATGCGCACATGGGGTCAACATTAACGGTAAGTGAAACCTACGTTTCTTGCTAAATCTCTCTATTAACGGTCTACGTCCGTTCCCCCTTCACCTGGCCTCACATGACTCAGATCCGGTGACAAGTCAAAGACTGCATGTATGTATAAAATTGAATATTAACTTGAGAAAACCACCTGTCTTTAATCCTAACCGTTAAGAGCACCCCAATATAGCAGATGCATCAGTCTTGCGAATCTCAACTTCTGGACACCCACAACGGTGTTGCATTTTTTGTAGGGTTATTTTTGGTCATTCTCCACATAACCGATGAACTGGGATAACTGTCCCAGCTCACGAAATGGCTCCTATGGTGGTCTTGATTTGATATTTCTCCCCCTATAGTCTTGTCCGATGTGGCCAGGGTTGTTTTGCACTGACCCTGCATGGGTCACGATGGGTGGGGTTAAATTTGGGCACTAGGGATTTTGAGTTTTTGGCCTTCTTAGGCGACACCGTTTTTGCTCTCACGACTTTAATTGGCTCCCCCTCTACCCCCTACCCTCCTTTTCACACAATTTATTTCATCCTTCAACAACAACCATAAAATCGTGCAACCAAAGAATAAAAAAGACGATTTTAAATGGCGTTGTCCGGATCTGGAAAACTACTTTCGATGTTCGAACATCTGGTTAATTTAATATTCGGCGGTTAAGCCAGTGTCTCACTGTCTCATCCGCCAAACTTTCTTCTAACTGTTCAACCAGCTGTCTGTCAGATCCTAGATTTTTGGTCCATCAACCCTCAAATTGCAAATGTTGTCAATGGGATGTTGAGTGATGGTATTTGGAGATACATCAGAAATTGGACATATACGATCAATGTTTTACATGTCCCCATGATATCATGTCACATGTGCATATAGCAAAATCTGCCCTGAAGGCAACATGGGGCAACAATGTTGATGCAACATGGTTTGTTGAAGCAAATATTGAATACAAGTTTGCCTACCGTGATGTTTGAAAAAACTTATGACGTTTTTGGCTGTCAGAACCATGGTTTCGGCAAAATTTCGCATGTTCAGCCATATGCTCAAATGACGACCTGAATGCTTTGTAAGGCACTTGGTAAAAGCGTCATAAACTGGAGACATTTGTCCATTTTTTCCGTCAACTTTTGGTGAAGACACCTCGTCATTCAGTAAGATGCTGATGAAATTCTTTGTTTCAGGTTTGTCTTTCAGTGTTTGTATGTTTGGAGTTGGCGTGTTTCATGTTGCCTTCAGTGGCAACCCGGCTTAAAAAAATCCACACTTTGTTTATCTCAAAAATAACCCCATGTGTGAAAAAGAGTACTGAGTACAAAAGCCCAGTCTCCACTGAAGGCAACATTCAACACTCAACATAAAACGTGCAAACACTCAAACACAAACCTGAAACAGTGAATACATCAACATGTTGCTGTATGCCAAGGTGTCTCCACCAAAAAAGGAAAAAAGTTGGACAAAAATGTTGCCACTTTACTGCGCATGCTCAGCTATGTGCTCGAATGAGGACCTGAATGTTTGGTAAAAGCACCTTTTTTGACCTCATAGCTGAGCATGAGCAGTCAAGTGGCAACATTTTTGCCTTTGATCCGGAGCGATGGATGAACTGTTGACGAAACCATGGTTCTGGCAACAAAAAACGTCATAAGTTTGCTCAAACATCACAGTACAGGCAAACTGGATTTCATTATTTGTTTCAGCAAACCATGTTGACGAAACATTGTTGCCCTATGTTGCCTTCAGTGGATACTGGGCTTAAAGCCAGGTTTCCCATGAAAGCAATTAACATGAGGCAACAATGTTGATGCAACATGGTTTGCTGAAACAAATAATGAATACAAGTTTGCCTACCGTGATGTTTGAGAAAATGTATGACGTTTTTTGGTTGCCAGAACCATGGTTTTGGCAACATTTCGCCAATCGCTCGGGAGGCGGTCCAGATCAAAAGAAAAAATGTTGCCATTTTACTGCGTATGCTTAGCCATGTTCTCAAATGAGGACCTGAATGCTTTGTAAGGCACTTGGTAAAAGCGTCATAAACTGGACACATTTGTCCAACTTTTGGTGGAGACACCTCGGCATTCCTGAACATGTTGATGTATTCATTGCTCAGGTTTGTGTTTGTATGTTTGGGGTTTGTGTGTTTCATGTTGCGTGTTGCCTTCAGTGGAGACCCGGCTTAAGAACATCCACACTTTGTTCATATCAAAAACAACCCACAATTGAAGAACAAGTGACTGGGGCTTTCCAATATTTATCACCCTATCATTGCCAAAATTTTTCAAAATCTCATGGGAAAGTATTGCTAGCAGGGAGGTCTGCATTTCCGGTGTTGTAAAACCCAAACAGACGAATGGAGGAGACGTTACTGTAATCGGACTCTTTAGTCGCACATCACATGGACCCTAGATACAAAGTTGTAGGATGTGATAAGACATGTTGCAGTTTTAAGTTGTGGTTACTCTCGACCTATTTATCACCCAGAGAGGCAGTGGACCACCTGGGACACCCTTGCAGAAGAAACGATATCACCATATTTCTGTTAGTGGAGGGTAAATTCACAAAGAACTTGTGAAATCGTGTAAACTACCCCAACATGCGTCTGCACAGTTTCAAAAAATCTGTAATTTTGAAGGAAATATTCAATAAACGGAAAACACGAGAAAATTCCTTTAAAATTTATCCAAAATTATGCAACTTTCAGCGGTGCCTCTATTGAGAAATGAATTCAAGGTGATATTGAATATTGCCCAAATTAAACTTCAGTTTCAGCATTCCTGAAATAAATTTAAAGTTAGCACATAATGAAGTTAAAAAATTCCTAGGAATTTTCCGTAATCCATATTATTCTAAACTTAACTTTGAAATCATTGGAGTGCCAGTGAAATGGAGGAATTACACGACTATGGCGAATGTTCAAATATTTTTACAGAAGTGTTTCCGGTATTGCTAAATGCGGAATTTGTACATTTCACTGAACTACTCAGTTAATTCTGCCGTGTGAACTTTTCCAGAATTAGTCTTTACTTTGCGTTCTGAGCTTAAATGTAGCCATGGATGACATTGTTAAAACATCAAACACCATTTTGTGATGGATAAAAATGTCAACAAGGACCGCTGAACCCAATAATGACCCACTACATGTGTTCTCAACATCAACCTTAGTTACATGTAAGTATTTCAACACATGGAATATTCAATTTTCACATTTCATGTTCTGGAATTTTCACATTTCATATTCTGGAGTTTTCACATTTCATATTCTGGAATTTTCACATTTCATATTTCGGAATTTTCACATTTCATATTCTGGAATTTTCACATTTCATATTCCGGAATTTTCACATTTCATATTCCGGAATTTCCACATTTCATAATCCGGAATTTTCACATTTCATAGTCCGGAATTTTCACATTTCATATTCCGGAATTTTCACATTTAATATTCTGGAATTTTCACATTTAACATTCCGGATTTTTCAATTTCATATTCTGGAATTTTCAGCAGGGATTTTTAGAACAACAAATTTGTCATAATAGAGCAGATTAATTTATGCAAAAACTAAATTTCATTATTTCTCGGCTCCAGTCTTAGATTTAGGTCCAATTCATCGACTACTTATACATGCATAGGGGCCTTTGACCCCCTGAACCCCAACCAACCAACATGCATAGGGGCCATTCAAAAAGAACTTTCCAAAAAGTATGATGTCCAGAAATTTTTTGGAACATACAAAGGCCCATTGTAAATTTCCAAGTACCAGTCTCGCTACCAATTCCACGACATTTTTCAAGGTTTTTCTGATTTACGGAAATTTCCTGACCTCGAAGGGAAATTCCAGCATAAAATTAGTGTTTAACACAAATTTATGCATAATTCCCGACTTTCCCGAGGTTTTAAAAATTCAAGTACATTTGAGACTGGGGACACATTTCTTTCCCCTTTCACTGACCTTTAAAACTCAATTAAACAGAAAATCCGAAAACTGAAAAATCATTTGCGGACGTCCATAATGGCTTACCCCTTCCTCTTCAGCCCCCCCCCCACACATGTTAGAAAACCCCACCCCTTCTTGCGGACGTCCTTTTTGAATGGCCCCATACATTATTCTAATGTTATGATAATTTTATTATAATGTTATAAACCCAGTTTTTGCCATCTAACATGCCCTAACCTGGTTCTATATATGCAGTATTATGTAGGCTCTTTATGATAATAGACATGCAATTTTTTGAAATTGTACACAATAGCTCGGGGTTAAAGGTTGAAATTGCAGCTAAACAAACTACAGATGGATTTTCAAGCAACCATGGCTTAGCTTTCAACCTTCTAAAGTCCTATTAGAATTGTGTATGTATATCAACAATAATCTCCCTTAAAAATCCCTCCTAAGTTCCATGACCAAGGGAGGAGGAGTTGACAGCTATAATCTGTGTAATAAGGTTAAAAGATCTGAAAGAAGTTTTAAGAAGCCGTGCTACTCTAGGGTTCCACTTGACACAATACACTGTAGTACATGTAGTACTTAACACGGTGCAAAAGTCTGTAATACCCTGAATACCCCATGTTTGAAATTTAGGCATTTTACCACCCTACCATATGGTATTTTTAAGTGGACTTTAGGGTACTAAATTGAAATGGAACATGTCAGACACGGAGAGAAACTCCGTTATACAGTAGAACCTGTCTAAATGCATCCTGTGTAAATGAATAACCTCTCTAAATTCATAAAAAGTGCCGCTCCCGACTTGGTAAGTCGTATATATAAATGAACCTGTCTAAATGACAAACCACTCTAAATGCATAAAATGTGCAATTTCATTCATATATTAACCTGCATTCTACTAATATATACAGTTAAACCTGTCTAAATACATATGCTAAGGACTGGTAAAAACTATGCCTTTAAACAGGATGTGCATTTAGACAGGTTCATTTATATACGGGTTACCAAGTTGGGAATGGTACATTTTATGCATTTAGAGTGGTTAGTCATTTAGACAGGTTCATTTATATACGGCTTACCAAGTCGGGACCGGCACTTTTTATGAATTTATAGAGGTTATTCATTTACATGGGATGCATTTAGACAGGTTCTACTGTATAATGGAGTTTCTCTCCATGTCTGACATGTTCCATTGTAGCATATGCGTTTAGACAGGTTTAACTGAATATACTAGTAGAATGCAGTTAAATATATGAATGAAACTGCACATTTTATCATTTAGAATGTACACAATTTATACATGTACTAAAACTTGCAGGGTTCTTGGAATGGTTTAGGTCCATTTTGCCAATCTAATGTAATTTTGCATTACATAAGTGGTACTCAAACAGACCCCAAAATTTCGCACATGTCTGCAGTTTAATTAGTTAATTGGGGCCATTGTACATGTGCTGACAGTTTTTTTAAAATGAAGCCTTCTAATTGGCTGGGCCTACCACAATGGGGCTTTTAGAAGTGCTGGAGAAAAAAGGAGGCTGCTCTTGCACTCTTTATCTTGGCAGGCCTGTGCAAGTCACATTTGTGCACCTTTCACAAAATACACTCAACTTGTAAACTTTTTGCAGAGCTACTTGAATTTAATGCGCATGTGCACCATAAGTGGGCCAAATACAGATAGTCCAACTGCCCAAATGAAAAGCTCGTTTGAGTACCCCTAAAATATTTATGTTAATTATATTTTTATGACATAATAGTATATTATGTCATTTAAACTTTTTTAAGCTTGAAGGTTGTCTAAATTCAAGTGTGACAATAGAGATTTAGCACCAAAAATAACTGCTACCGTTGACGTCATTATTTACATAGAACAATTTCAACGGTTGAACAAATTTAACGTGATTTTGACAGTCTGCGCATGACGGATGGAAACTTTTACAAGGGACGGAGCCCTACCGTCAAATTGCATGCTAAACGTTTACTTAACGCCGAATTTGACCGTTCAACAGAGCATGCGCACATGGGGTCAACATTAACGGTAAGTGAAACCTACGTTTCTTGCTAAATCTCTCTTCTAGGCATTTTATGCAGAATATAGCCGATAAATTAAAGGTTACACTATTTATCAAATAATATACATTTTTTAGTGAAAACTTGCAGCTCGCATATTTATCGCAGTTGAATTTCCCAGATTATTTTCATGTAATATTTTTATGGATTTTGAAAGTGAAATTTGTTCTATTGGAATTTTGAAATTTCTTATGTATTTTAAATTTCAATACAGTAAAGAAAACGTTTAATTTTTTAAAATATATATTTTTTGCGATTTGCACAATTTAGTCAATGCAGGTAATATAACTTTATAATAGTAATTTTTACTAATTATGATAAAATTATAATATTATGCGATAAAATGTGAGTTGGCGAAATTGGAATCAAAATAGTTAGACTACCTCATGCAAACCCAACTTATTGAACAATTTACAAATTCCTATACAAAGCCCACTTTTCCCTGACTATAAAAATGTATATATCGATAACAAAAAAATTCCACTTGGGCCCTGGCCCTAAAGGACCTAACGCCCTGGTCTGCACATCAATTTCTGTTCCAAAGTTACCATGGTAACTTTGGAAGAGAAATTGATGGGAATATCCTCTCACCTGTTAACCAGAGCGTAAAAAGGATTCCATATTTGGAAATAGGGATGTTTACAAGGCTCTAACCAGATTAGGGTCAGAATTATTGAATACATTAGAGAGATTTAGCACCAAAAATAACCGTTACCGTTAACGTCATAATTTCGAAACTCACATAGGCCTAGTAACGCCCAAGGGATTCTGGGTAAAGGGCAACATAACCGTAATTTTTTTGAAATTGCACATATACCTGAAAAATGTGAAAAATTTACAAAGAACGTTTTCAACGGTTGAACAAATTTAACGTGATTTTGACTAACTGCGCATGACGGATTGAAACTTTTACATGGGACGTAGCCCTACCGTCAAATTGCATGCTAAACGTTTTTTTAACGCCGAATTTGACCGTTCAACAGAGCATGCGCACAAGAGGTCAATATTAACGGTAAGTGAAACGTGCGTTTCTTGCTAAATCTCTCTATTTTCAGAATTCCAACAAAAAACACTTAATCCACATTTCGCGGCATCTATATGATGAATAATTTTTCCCTGACTAGCCCTAACTAACCCCAATCCCTGAACCCTTATCATAAAGTTACAAGTTTACTTAAATAAGCAACATGTAGTTACCTTCCGTTTCCGGGCCTTGCCTTCCGCCTGGATGGTCTTGGTGCACAGCTCCACACATTCCGCAAAGCTAGGACAGTCCTGTTGGCTGCTGTAATCCGTGTCATTGAGGGTGGCCAGCGCCAAGATGTAGCTGCAAGCTATCCTCAGGATGGCCAACTTTGAAAGTTTCTGGTGGCACGAGTATGATGGCACGGCCCTCCTCAGGTTCTCAAAAGCGGCGCTGATGGTGTGCACCCTGGTCCTTTCACGAGCGTTCGCCTCAATGCGTCGCTCCCGTGTCATGTTCTTGTAGTTCCTTTGTTTCTGCTTACAACCACCATCAGTGGCCGGCTCGAAAGATGACCCTGCCGCCGGTTCCTCACCAGCCGACGACTGTTGGGTGCCGTCCGCCTCTGAGTCCAAGTCACGTATCGAATCCGACAGTCCTTGGAGGCGTCTGGAGAGCGCCGACTGCTGTAGCAGCGCCTCCGCCGACGGTCCAAGGATGTTGCGTACGTCGAACGGTAGGTTGAGCAGAAAGTTTGTCGTGGGCTCGTCGTTGCCGTCGCTGCTGTCGTTGGTCGCGTCCTCCACGAACACCACCGGCGATGTCTCTGCAGGCTTGGCGCCGTGGAGCAGCGCCCTCCGCTCCTCCTTCAGAAGCTGGAGGCGTCGCCGTGCGGGTGGGAAGCCATCGCTCTCGGCGTCGCTGTGCTCCCAGCGTCGCTGCTTGACGTCTGTCACGTCCTTGATCTTGCGTGGCTCCGACGACTTCCGCTTGTTGCGGCGGGCTGGCGTCGCTGGCATGTACACTGGCTGCACCTTCACTTCCACACTGTCCTCGCTGACGTCCGTTGCGGAGTCGGAGGTCGGGGAGGCGCCATCGTCGAAGTCGCACATCAGAGACGCCATGACGACTCACGCCCGCAACACCTGTGGAAGATGGACAATTGCATATGAACGAGTGTCGTGTATCCGGTGGCGAGCAATGTTGCTGTTGTTGTTCGGGACCCTGCATGTAGTGGGGAGCAGGTTCTCTCTTTAGGGGAATTCGGAAATTCACGTGTTCAACTTGTTTTGTGATCAAGACACGACCCCCACAGCAGACACTGGTTTTTGGTAGCCCTGGTCACAAGAAATTGAACACAAGAGTTAGATTTCAAAAGTTTGTCTCTTTTCACTAAAGGGCAGACAGCAAAAAAAAAAAAAAAAAAACACCTAAATTTTACAGGAATAATAAATAGATTAAAATTTGAAGGAAATATGCAGTAAACTGGATATGCGTAATATTGCCTCCAATTCAAATTTCAAATTTATCCGAAATGAAGGAACTTTAAAGTATTAATTGTCCTCTATTGAGAAATCAATCCAATTTAAGGGCATGTTGTATGATGGACAACAGAAAATTTCAGTTTCGGTATTCCTTTTTTGTTTTAATACAAGAAATTTCCTTCAAATTCATTCCAAAATAAAAAAGCAATCCATATCTTTCACATCCCACATGACTATTTTGGCCATATATTTACGATGGCCACAATAAATTGAACACAAGAGTTAGATTTCAAAAGTTTGTCTCTTTTCATTAAAGGGCAGACAGCAAAAAAAACCTAAATGTTACAGGAATAATAGATTAAAATGTGAAGGAAATATGCAGTAAACTGGAGAAAAAAATGCAGTAAAAAAACCTGTAAATTTCACAGGAATAATAGATTAAAATTTGAAGGAAATATGCAGTAAACTGGATATACGCAATATTGCCTCCAATTCAAATTTCATATTTATCCGAAATGAAGGAACTTTAAAGAATTAATTGTCCTCAATTGAGAAATCAATCCAATTTAAGGGCAATTTGTATGATGGACAACAGAAAATTTCAGTTTCGGCATTCCTTTTCTGGTTTAATACTTGAAATTTCCTTCAAATTCATTCCAAAATAAAGAAAGAATCCATATCTTACACATCTCACATGACTATTTTGGCCATATTACAATGGCCAATGTCATTAAGGGACCGACAGAGTCGAGAATTGGCCCATGGAGGTGAAATAGAACTGCATTTTTACATAAGTAAAATCACATTTTTAATGCAAGTGCAAGTTCCCCTTTATATTTTGCCAATTCGGTTTGAAATTTGTAGCATTTCTTGAATCTGTCTAAAAGCATATTTTTCACCGGTCCCAAGCGTATGTTTGTAGACAAGTTTAACTGTAGAAATATGGAAGTAACATATGTCTTATATGTATATGCACTGTTTTTATTCTTCAGACCCTATGACCTTTTCTGCCTAGTACACACCAGAAAAAACACGAAACTGAAATACAGTTTCTGCAAACCAAGTTGTCGAAACGTGGTTTCGTAAACATGTTTCCATAAACAGGTTTGTCCAAATATGGTTTTGTCCACACTGGAAATGTTTGCTGGTCAAAGTTTGCTCCACGCACTTCATTACAGACGACGCTTCTACTAGGGTGAACACAAAAAACGAGTTTCGCCTCGTAGCACGTGGAGTAACAAGGCCTTGTTAGGAGCGCCTTAACCATGAAACAGTGTTTCATTGACTTCCTTTGCTCTTCACAGCCTATTGAGCGATAGCCAAAATGTTTCATGAAAACGTGTTTTTTTTTTGGCCATAAGTTTCATGATATGTGCGCATCCACATATCGCAAAACATATTTGCGAAACCCTGTTTCAGTTTCGTGTTTCATCAAGGGTGTTCTAGGCAATAGACTTTTTATTTTTGAAGCCTTATGGCCTTTTAAAACTCTTTTTAACTTTTAACACTGATTTTGTTCCCTTTTTTTACTTTTGTTAAATAAGTTACTTGTTGCTGCACAATTTGTTGCTAATTATTTTTTACAACACTAACATGTTGCTTGAATATGGCAAATGATAAGTATTTCTAAATGTGTCGGCGAAGTTGTTGGCGATGTAATCTATGGCCATATTGAAACAGCGTTGGCAGTCTCATCACCGCTTGTTTTTCAAGGGGCCACCGCACGGGGTCGCGACGCATGCTAATTCACCAAATTAGC
>JAQGAE010004678.1:0-12367 GCA_034696685.1 Julus scandinavius | reverse complement strand
CAATCCTCTCATCACAACCACACGCACCACAACCAATCCTCTCACCACAACCACACGCACCACAACCAATCCACTCACCACAACCTCTCCCACCATCACATCCAATCCGCTCATCACAACCACACGCACCACAACCACTCCCACCATCACAACCAATCCTTTCACCACAACCACTCCCACCATCTCAACCAATCCTCTAACCACGATCTTCTCACTACAACCACCCCCACCATCACAACAAATCTTCTCCCCACAATCACACGCACCACAACCCCTCCCAC
The DNA here is from genome assembly GCA_034696685.1 of Julus scandinavius. Classification (NCBI taxonomy): domain Eukaryota; kingdom Metazoa; phylum Arthropoda; class Diplopoda; order Julida; family Julidae; genus Julus; species Julus scandinavius. The sequence goes on along the minus strand of JAQGAE010004678.1, from coordinate 12,086 downwards.
CATCACAACCAATTCTCTTACCACAACCACACGGAACACAATCACAACCAATCGTCTCACCACAACATCACGCACCATAACCACCCCCACCATCACAACCAATCTTCTCACCACAATCTCACGCACCACAATCCCTCCCACCATCACATCCAATCCTCTCATCACAAACACTCGCACCACAACCAATCCTCTCACCACATCCAATTCTCTCATCACAACCACTCGCACCACAACCACTCCCACCATCTCAACCAATCCTCTCACCACAACCACACGCACCACAACCTCTCCCACTATCACAACCATTCCTCTCACCATAACCTAACATATTAACTGTCACATTAACTGGTCTGACATGTTATGATACATATTTCAAACTTAGTTTTATAAGTTTTCCTAATTTTCTATCAAAATTTGTAAGATTTTTCGAGGTGTAATTTAGACATAGTTTTTTACAGAAACGTTGGCAGAGTTTTGGGGTTAGTTTTTGAGGGGAAATGTTTACATATCCGCATGGTCTTTGAAATAACATTGTAATTTGCCAATACAAATAGATTATTGGCCTCCCCTCATCATTAGCCAACATAACTCGCAATGAGATACTATTGTTTATGGCATTTATATAGCATTTGTACAATAATGGCTGTAATAATGTAGTCTCTCTCGTTATATCGGTTAACGTTCATTGACCGTCTCCTAATTAACTGTTTGCAAATGACTAAGATGAAATTTCCTATTTGAATATGTAATAATGCAACTCTTGTTTTCCGCTAGACTTCGCATCCTCCCAAACATGGATTTTGCCGAAAGAAAAATCAATAAAACACCATCTGCCGTTGGAAACGCTAGCATCAACTGAAATCCATCGGAAAAGGGAAAAGGGCAGCTCGTAAAAGGCGATCCATCGCTTTTTCTGCCGAAGAAAAATGGCCGTTGGTTGGCAAATTCTTGTAGCGAACATATTTATGCCCTAGGTATGAATAAAATTCACACGTTAAGCGATTTGAATGTCTGCAAAATCCATTCACTTCGAGGTAAGTGGTTTTTGCAAGCTCCAAACAACAGAGTATGCTTTATTTTATGAGGGATTCACGAGCCTTTCCTTCAGAGGCACTCCCATTTCTGTTTTCACCACCGCACACACTATATTTTCACCTTTTCAACGGTATTATTAAGGGCACTGAGGGTTCACACTTGCATTAACAGGTACCCGAGCTTTAATTGTGCGTATTTTCAATAAACACGGTAGTCTGAAAATCAGTTCTCGTGTCTCGGCATCTTAATTTCGTACGCTCTCTATTTTTCAACCATAAAATGGAGGCTGTTATAGCCTACATCCAGAATTTTTATGTGCACACTACTCATGGTCGTGACCGGTAGTTGAATAATCGTCTTTCTTTTATTTAGATTGCAGCTCTGGTCCTACTTTCGCTGATACAATGGCCAAACACCTCCAATCCTGGCCTTAAATGTTTGTCTGAGAATTCTCGTGCCGTACGCAAAGTTATTGAAAAGGTTAGTTTGGTATCAAATAAAGCAAAACGTTGAAATTTTCATTATGATACTCGTTAATCCAATGTTTTACAACTTTTCTCATATTTGAAGTGCCAAACTTTCTACCCGGCACACAGAACAAGTGGCTAAAATTGTCGAGGTACACTTAAAAAGGGACTAAAATTGTCAAAGAACACTAAAAATGGATTCAAGTTGTCAAGGAACACTTGAAAATTTAAGTTAAATTGTTTATGTGCACTTAACAAGGGGCTAAAATTGTCTCGGCACCCTTAATGATGGTCTAACATTGTCAAGGAACACTGAAATTGGAGTCAAATTGTCTAGATACACTTAACAAGGGGCTAAAATTTTCTCGGCACCTTTAATGATGGTCTAAAACTGTCAAGGAACACTGAAAATTAAGTTAAATTGTTTATGTACGCTTAACAAGAGGCCAAAATTGTCTTGGCACTCTTAATAAGGCACTAAAATTATCAGGGCACACTGAAAATTGGAATCAAATTGTCTCGGCACTCTTAATAAGAGATTAAAACTGTCAAGCAACACTGAAAATGGAGTCAAATTGTCGAGGCTCACTTCAAAAGAAGCTAAAATTTTCTAGGCACCTTTAATAATAGTCTAAAATTGTCAAGGAACACTGAAATTGGAGTCAAATTGTCGAGGTACACTTAACAAGGGGCTTATTTAGTCTCGGCACCGGTAGTAAGGGACTAAAATTGTGTCGGAACACTGAAAATGCAGTCAAATTGTTGAGGTACACTTAACAAGGGGCACTTGGGAACATTTGGTGACACTACACTGGTTAAAAGATTTAAATTCAAATAAACGAGTCAACTAGCGTCTTGGAAAAGTCACTAGTGAAAAATAGAAAAATGTAAAAAAACAGAAAGCACCGCATTACCGAGAAAATTATTTGCTACCATGCTGTTCGTAAAGTAATCAAAGTATGCCGGTGGAAGTAAGCAATTGTTGTTTCGACTGTTTTCATGTACACACACCTCCTTTTGTTTGTTTACAGAGATTCATACCAATATTGGACCGCTACAAAGCGGCCCTGCCTCTCGATTGCCCGTTCCACGCAAGCCGCGACATTTATGGGAGAAAAAGAGAGGGACCAGAGCTGGAAGGAGAGCCACCAAGTTTGGTTTGTTGGATCTGTGGACTGACATTTGGAAGCGAAAAACATTTACAGGAACATTACTCTGACATACATGCAGATTCTTTGGTCCTGGTAAGATAGTTTTCCCGGAGAATCTAACATCGATATTCGCAGTGTTCTTGTATAGAATTCACTTTACATTCTGATTTCCTTTTGGTCACCTTTGATCACTTTGTTCATTTGGTGTTTTTCAAGCATGGTCACATTTAGTAATTGGAGACATTACTAGTGTTCCTTATTGGTTTACAGGATTGTCACAAAAGTTTGTAAAAGGGTCCAGTGACGTAGCGAGATTCGGGGGGGAACAAGGGGCAGCCACTTATTATTGTTAAAACTAGGTATATACTTATTTTAACACAATACAAACTATGTTGTTTTACAGATACTAGTGGACGATGAGCCCCGCAAATTTGGGTGTTTTGCCCTGGGCGCCAAATATCCTTGCTACGCCACTGGAAGGAAGGCTTTTATATATTCAAAACGTGGTTTTTCATGATTTTGTTTAGAAAATGATGGAAAACCTCTCTTCATAATTCAATTTCTGGTTTGATATTTTAAATTGTGGCTCCTTATTCAGTGTACCGTGATAATCGTGTGCCGAGTTTAGTGTGCCGTGCGGAGGTTGTGTAGTGGCAACACTATCGGCATTTTATTCGGGAGACCTGGGTTCAATTCCCAGGTCGCGCCTACCTCAACATTGATTTTCCACAGTTGATTCCAGGCAAATGCCATGATAGTTCCTCTAAAAATCGGCCACGACCGTGCTCCTTCCTCCTTCCTCGTCATATCTATTATAAACTAACAAATCAATCCATAAAATCCAGGTGGGCTGAGTCCCACAGTGCATATGTGTTTAGTTTAGTGTGCCGTAAAGTCAAAAGGTTTGATAAACACTGGCACACTAAACTTGGCATACAATTTAATTATGGTGACACACTGAACAAAAAGCCAGAAGTTTAATAGCATAGCAGAAGTTACATTTTAGAGAGATTTTCTATAATTTTCTACACAAAATCAAGAAAAATCATGTTCCGAATCTAATATATATAAAAATAATTCACTCCCTCATAACCTTCCTACAAAGTTTTTGCGACAAACCTTTAAATCCTTCAAAGCACACTATAGTATGCCGTTAATTACTAGTGAACGGCCGGGACTGGAAAAGGCTCCACAGGTCTCGGCTCGTCGCACCTTTATGTTGGAATTTGTATTTGTTGGCAGTGTTGTTTCAGAAAGGAGTACATACGTAAATTTACTTATGTTTTGGTTTCCTATCCTGTTTTTAATGTTGCGTTACTGTCATTTTTCAGCAAGAAGGCGCCATTTGCCTCGCCGATTACTGCACCATCATGCGATGTAACGTACTGTTGGCCAACGAGTGGCTCGCGTCTTTAAATGCAAGCAAAGGATTGGGAAAAGAGGGAAAACGCTACAAATGGGAAGTTTTGGATTGGGTAGATGAAGAGGAATCTGTCGGAAAAAACGCTGCCAGGGAAGCCCTCAAAGGCAGAGAAGAAGCAAAGCGAGGAAACTGCGATGCATCAGAACTGAAAGAACTTCAAAGAAAATGCCAGGTAATCGAGGTTTGGATTTTGAAAAACATAAAGATATTTTTTAAAGAGGGGACCTTTCTCTATTTTTCAACATAGTCCCCGAGCCGATTGATCGACTCGTCCCACCGTGACACCAGTTTCCGTATACCATCGTTGTGTTCGGTTAGTTATACAACCAATGACGAACTGTTTTAATAAACTCATTGTCACTCCTGAAGGACAGTCCACCAAGATACAGCTTCATGGGCCCGAACAAGGTAAAAATCACTCGGCGCCGAGAGATTTTTACCTGTTCGGGCCCAATGAGTGACAATGAGCGACAATGAGCTCATTAAAACAGTTCGTGATTGGTTGTATACCCAACCGAACACTTTTTACAAAGATGGTATACAGAAATTGGTGTCACGGTGGGACAAGGGCATCAATCGGCTCGGGGACTATGTTGAAAAATAGAGAAAGGTCCCCTCTTTAAAATATATATTTCCGTTTTTCGATTGGATATGCAGTTCATGAATACATGCCCTGTGTAACTTAGTTTTCAGACATCCCTCGTAATTAGTATTTCGATTACCTGACCACCCTAAGCACTGGTCAGTAAAATATTGTTTTCTCTAAATTTTAGATGATCATTAGGAGCTGTATAGCGGGACTATTGCTGAGTTTATCACCGAAAGATTTTCAAGAAATTGAAGGTGGGTTTTAGAAATTTTGATCTCAAAACCATAAATAGCAGCGCTTTTGGTGTTTATCGTGTTTTATTTTCCAGAGGACATGAATCGTGCAGTTTGCTCTTTTCTGACTTGTGAAAAGTTTTGGGAAGATTCTCTGGTGGAAGTGGGTTATTATACTGTAGTTTGTTCCCCGGTTGAACTCGGCGAGGGGCTTAACTTAATGAATTTTGTATTTTTAGGAGCCGCGTTACCCGTTGGGGTTCTTTTTGGCTGTTTTAGCAATGCTTGGCATTGGAATGATCATCTGCTACTACATCGTCTGGGTGGTGTTCGAGTGAGTAAAGTTAGATTTTCAACTATTATTTTTATTTTATTTTTGCACGCATTTGCCAATAGATTTTCTATTCACTTGCCGACTTTCTCTCTTTTTTCTCTTATTACCGTAACCAGTTTATCGTTTTTATTCAAATATCGCAGTGAGTTTTTTTACCCGGGATCCCAATTTCGTAAAATTGATCGATTTGAAGAGCATGGACATGTGACCCGTACCAACAAATAGACTCTTTATTCAAATTTTCATTGTTAACAGGTTTTTTTTTTCAAAATTCCTTTCTAATCCCAGAGTCGAGAGATTTACTAAAACAAATTCTGTATTAACCGCACAACGTTCGGCTAACACGGCCATCATCGGGTTCTCATCCTCGTAGGTCATCTCAAAAATTTCACTGTATCATGGTCGAAAAACAGATGGAAAATCAGTGGAAGGGACCATTTTGGCCCTTTGATTTATAGAAAAATAACTGTTTTTCGTTCATGGTGCTGTGAATTTTCTGAGATGACCTGCGAGGATGAGCACTGGATGATGACCAACTGTGCCGAAACGTTGTGCTGTTGATAAAGAAACGGTCATTCAAACAGGAAGTATTTGAAGGATGCAAAATAGACGATTTTAAAAGTTGTAGACTAGGACTGTATTGGTCTAAAAATGCTTTTTTTATTATTACTCTGTCCTTCTGTGAATTTATTTCAAGTTGATCTTGATGGACATTGATGCACTCAAAAAACTTGAAATAAATTCACAGAAGGATATTTAAATACTAAATAAAGCATGTTTAGACTGATACCGTCCTCCTCTACAACTTTCAAAATCAAACCATATGTCTATTTTGCATTCTTCAAGTACTTCCTGTTTGAATTAATGAGCTTGAAAACAGTCAAATGTCAAATTGCTTTGCACCATTAAACTGTGCGCCCCATGGTTCCTCCATTTCCCCTTTATCCCTATTTTCAATTTTGACCCCGTTAATAAAGTTGGTGGGGAGCAACCTTTTTAGTCACGATTATGGACAAGACTGTGATGCAAATACCGTATTTTACGGACTATAAGACGAACCTTAATTTTTAAGCAATTTTTTTTAAAAAAACAAGTAGTATAAGACGGACCTTAATTTTGGAGGCAATTTTTTGAAGAACAAAGTGCGTCTTATAGTCCGTAAAATACGGTATTTGCATCACAGTCTTGTCCATAATTGTTTTTACAAAAAAGACAAATAGTATAAGACGGACCTGGATTTTGGAGGCAATTTTTTGAAAAACAAAGTGCGTCTTATATAGTCCGTAAAATACGGTAGTTCAACTTCCCTAGCTAAATTGAATCCTAGTTGAATAAAAGTGGCTTGTAAAATTGCGATATTTTTGTAAAGCGAAAAACTCGATGTTTTGGGTTGTTAGAAATGGGCAGTGGTTTTGAATTTGGAAGACGAAGCCGTCTTATTCATCTTTTTTTTCCTGCCTTGCTCCCGCATTTCAGACTTACTGCATGTGATTCACACTGGCCAAAAGTCTGGTTTGACAACTTCCTCACTGCACAGTAGTCCATCTTTCTCATCTGTGATATTCCAATGGTAACGATTGGCATTGCATACCCATTCTAGTCCTTGCATGGCTTTTGAGTCAACCCATCGCATCGGAGTCTCGCATTATGCGGATCGGACTCGTTAAAAAAACGTCCATTTGGCATGACGATATTCGCAGCGTCCCGCATGTTCGCTGGTCGTCGTTCGTATCTAAAATTTCGTTTCGTGACGAGGTTTTTGCCGAAAATTGTCTCATGTGTCTTTTCTAATGTCTTTGTAGCTCCGGCGACATGTACGGTCACGAAGAGTGCTACGAGGTTTTCGTCTTGTACGGCGATCGTATGCTGGAAAACGAGGTACAAAAGCACGACAAATTAGAGGCAAAACGAAAGGCGACCAAAAGGTAGTCTCTTCCGCACAATCGTCACTCGTCATACGGTTCAACCGGGTCCCTCGTACCACACACGTCGCACATTTTACAAAGGCCGAGCGGTCGGTGAGGGCATCCACCGAAGCGTCTTTGTGCTTCACTTCGAAACGAGCCAACTTTTTTTAAGGCGATCTTATAAATCCTTAAGCGACAATGCAAAAATTTCAAACATTTTGCTGTTTTTTTGAAATTATTTATTTTTCACCGAAATTATCGTTCGTAACTATATTGTTAGTTTAGAAGTTTTTATAATTTTTTTTTGTACGTTTACGTTCCTATGCAGAATATCGGGCTGACCCAGTGATGCGGAAAATCCTGGAATTACTGAGGGGACAAGGCAGGAGGATTCTGGGCTGGAGGTTTAAAAGTTGCGGGTCCCGACTGGAGATGTGCGGCTCAGAGTCCAAAATCAAAAACCCAACTTAATGCCTGAGAAGGGAGCAAGAGTGAAAAAGGTAAACTAGACAAGAGCACTCTGACAAGACAAATTGGCAGAGTCTAACTACGGCAACTCTTACGGCAGCACCTTGCTATTCAGAGTTAGGGCTGGCTCTCTAGAAACAAATAAGCGTATGACTAAAATCAGAGGGTTGTGATTTGTGCGGTGATGGGGTTGAGGACATTCCATTTGTGTCCCCAACCTGCTCAGCTCTGGAAAACTTCAGAATGAGTAGTACAGTGGGAAGTTGTCATAATCGGGAGCGGTCCTCAGGGTAGCGCCGGCCCCAGTCATCCCGCTCGTTACCGGAAATGCCGATGTTCGGGAAGCTGCATCTATAGAAGAATGGTTGGGATTTGTGTGACAGGGAGGCCATTAAATCTTTCAAATGTCAAGACAAAAGTCAGACAAGCAGACCCGTAAGATCTTGACGGCACGCACACAAATGGGAAGATTGCGTAAAGCGGAGTAGAATGTTTTACGCTACATACGTGTGGCCTCCTTATAAGGTCACCTGTCTCAAAGGGTTGGCTACTCAATCAGATCCAGAATCAGAATCATTTCGCATGATTCCACATTAAGTTTTATGATTACGGTAATTTCTAAAAAACATCATAAATAGGAGTAAAAATGTTTGCATTGTTGTTCTAGGCAGAGTTCAGCTTCACCTTAAGACATTATTCTGTCGTGACAAATTCATTAATCCCATCCGAATGTCTACTGGCGTGGACATTAATGCACCATGGTCACTGTTTAGCCTTCGTTCTATAGTTATTGTCCTTCGTGTTTCATCCGCTGTGCTGATCGTTTGTGAGCATGTCGAAATCCCTCACTATTTTGCTACGTGTAATTCATGTTTTTTTTCCTGCAATTGCCATTAAACGAGTTATGAATTAACAACGTAGTACAAAATCTTATGAATGCTGTGGCTTCCTCCAACCAATGGGGTCTTTAGTCAAAACATTTAGTTATTCACATTCCACGAGGTATAACATTTCTGATTTTAAATTTCAAAGAACAAAAAATATAAATTCAAAAAAAAATTCGGCTGCACAAATTCTTTGATAGCCAGGATGTGTGTTGGACTCTAACCATTGGATCTTCAACTACAAAATATCACTGAGGTAGGTGAGTTATGATCCTTTATTCCACACTTTTTATCTATAACATACTAATAATTCAATCCAAAATACAAATTCAAAATTACTACAGTAGAACCTGTCTAAACGCGTACTTTTGGGACCGGTGAAGAATATGCATTTAGACAGGTTAATCCGCAGACATTTATTATTGTATATTATGGAGGAGTAGATCATTTAGCGTCGAAACTAGTGAGAATTAAGCTAGAATTAACGGAGATAAAGCAGTTTAAAGTTTGGTTAATTTGTGGCGCCATCTAGTAGCGGAAAAGTAAACTATGAAAGTTAGTTTTGGAACTTCTGTTTGTTTTTTCTTCAGAAAATGAAAGAGGAGATCTTTAGCATTATAAAACAGCAAACTCCGTGAAAATCGAGTAATAGTTTATCGATATTGAGCGCTTTAAAAATCTGAAATTTGAATTTGCCGCTCAAACGTTACAATAGTAAAGCTACGGCGCTGCTCAACGAGGATCATCCATAATCTATGTCTGCTGCAGTTTAATAACCCCTTTTTTGCTAATAACTCGAGTTTTTGTAGCATAAATTTGGTGTTTTTTGGCTTTTTCCATTCGTAATGGCATCTACTTTCAAATTCCGCAAAAAAAAACGAGATTTGAAAAGTCGAATTTCCACCGATTTTTGGAAAAAAGCAAAGACCCTTACTGGTTTTTTTTTTGACGAAAAACAAAAATGTTCTTAAAATTTCGGTTTTTTCCTTAAACCACGCGTAGACATGTGCCTTTGATCCTCTGCGAGAAAAAAACGCGATTTTGTGAGCACATTTTGCAAAAAAAAAATATTTTAAGTGAAGATTTTGTAGGGATAAGCCATAAATTCCGTCATCTGTTACCCGCTATTAAAATACGCTGTATCTCGGCTAATTATCACTCAATTTTCATATTTCTTTGAAGTTTTCGAAGATAAATAACGTGCTCTTTCATAATTCGAAGTCAAAATCCCAACTTTTCAAATAAAATGTTTGAAAACAGCTCAATAATCGTTGTTTTTTTTAAATTTTCGCTACGTTGGGACGAAATTATCGTCAGGGAAAATATGAAATCAAGATAAAAATGTGAACTTTATTAAAAGTGATTGCCCTAGATATGCCACAAATTAAACAAATTTCTTTTTACTTTAAACCTAAATAATTTTCCAGGATTTGAGGAATATTTTAACCACTTCACGCCCCCTACCGGACATCCTTCGTGGATGGCCCTTAAGCCTACAGCCGATTGAAGATAAGCCGGCAGCCGAATATATTTAGTCTATATAAAGAAGAAATTCCTGAAAGTTGTGCAATATTGGTGTGGTTATTGAAAAAGAAAGTCGCCTTGTCTGCAATCCTGATTTCACAGGTAAGTCTTGTTTTATTCATTTTTTATTCTTAGAAGTTTAGATAATAATTCGACAGGTTTAATTTAGTTGGCAGAATCTATTTGAATAATTAAATTTTCACAACTTTTGCAATGGCGAACAAATGCCATATATGCAAAGTGACATTCCTGTAAAATTCCATTGAAGCCATTTCCCGAATTTCGATGTTTTTAAATTCAATCTTATCTATTAATATCAAGTTTCATATTATTTATCACCTTATTAATGATACCTGGACTTTTCTAGAGAAATCTGAATTTAAGAAATATACCCTATATACAGAATTATATCACGATTATTAGAAGAGATATTTGATATCAAATTTGAGAATTGTGTCCACACCTAATGTGAGGTCATGATGGCTTTCCGCCTACCAACATTATAAAATTAATTGCCAAAAAAATAGAAGAATTTAGAAATAATTAAATTATCACATTTTCGGTTTTTCAAGAATCATAAAATAACCATGCACAATAAAAACATCAGCAAAATGTTCAAATAAACAACAATTAGAATGAATTTTTTTCATAATTCCATGATGGCAGCAAAACTAGCAAAACACCCATATCTCGCTTTACGGCCTAGATATGTACGTCCCATAAAAGTTGGCCGTATAGCGAAAAAGCCATATAACGAATCAATTCTTTCTGCATAGTAATTTTCATTTTTTCCTCTTCTTAAACGATGTGAAACCCATATGTTGTTTTATTGTTTGCCAAATTCGACCTTGTTTCTGCAAATTAGGTAAACTTATCACATTTTTTGGCCACTTTCTTTAATAATAGCAGTTTTCTTTGGCCGTATAACGAAACATTGTGGGCCCTAAAAAGAAACAGCGCCTTAATTAAAAAAAGGTCGTATAACGAAGTATATGTGTATTATTTCCATTAGGAAAATTTGAATTATTATACTTTACGCTGTATTTAATTATATGATTTAAGTCTCTTGACTAGTAATTATTCTAAGACTCAAGTTACGTTAGTTTAGTTTAGGATTTTATTTTTTGCACTATAAGTACAGTTTTTAAGCCCAAAAATTGCATTTTTTAGCACTTTGAGAGTCTAATTTTTTAGCAGTAAAAGTGAAATTTTGATTTCCGAAAAATGAAAAATTTTCTGCAGCCTTTAATCTCAAAAAATACAACTTTTCAGCAGCAAAAGAGCCCAATTTTCTGCACTATACGTACAGTTTTTAAGCCCCAAAATGGCATTTTTTAGCACTCTGAGAGTCTAATTTTTTATCAGTAAAAGTGCAGTTTTGATTTCCGAAAAATGCAAGTTTTCAGCAAGAAAATGGCAAAATTTTCTGCAGTCTTTAATCTCAAAAAATGCAAAAGAGCCCGATTTTCTGCACTATAAGTGTAGTTTTTAAGCTAAAAAAAATGTACAAGTTCTGCGATTAGTTCTGTAAGAAAACAGAAGTGCCATCATTAAAAAGTATATTTTACTCCACCTATGTTAATACCGTGTTTTTTTTTATATTTCCAGGTAACAGCCCGAAAATCTGCCAGAAAATTTTCTCGTTTTCAATATTTGATTTATGTATAATGTATATCTAACAAAATGGAATTTTTGTTTGCAATAAAATAAATATTCAAATGGAAAAAAATGACTATGTCTTATATCTACTATATAATGACTATATAATATAATGACTACTATCTTATACGATGTGAAGATGGTGTAGGGTGATAGAAAATGGGAAACATAACTCTATATATATATTATATACTATGTGAAGATGGGGTATGAGGCGTAGGGGGAAGAAATAACTCTATGTACATGTGAAGAAGGGTATAAAGTGTTGAAGTAAGGCGTATTAAAGAGTTAAAAAACCCCATTTAACCCTTTCTTGAGGAATGATCGGAATGATTGGTATGGGGTCATGGTTGCAGCGTTCTTGGTGGCAGGAATGTGAACTAGAATTGGGTCATGGTTGCCCTGCCCTCTA
>JAQGAE010004677.1:0-12372 GCA_034696685.1 Julus scandinavius | reverse complement strand
GTCGAAGTCGTCTGCTAGTGACGTCAAAATAACATAGCATAACATAACATAACATAAGAAAAACGTTCAAATGTGTACAGGCCTTTACAGCGCTTCTACAAAAGGCGGTGTATGAGTCACGTGGTTTGGCTGAGCATGCGCAGTAAATTGCAACATTTTTCCCTTTGATCCGAACCGCCTCACGAGCGATCGGTAAAATGTTGTATAAACATCATTTTTGGACCAAAAATGCGTCATAAGTTTGCGCACACATGATGGTAGACACACGTGTTTCTCGCGATTTGTTTCTGTATACCAAGTTCAAAAACATTTTTGTCCAATGTTCAACGCAGTGGAGACGCGGCTTTACAGGAAAGCTAAACATCCAATTCAACTCAGTACCCTACAGTCAGCAAATAAATGTCATATGGAAGGGGATAGTACCCAATCATTTCAAGAGAATGCTCCTACGTCAGTAGCGACTTGACATCATTGTTAGACTAAATTTTTACTAAATCTGGACATTCCTATGTGTGACTAGTATGGATTCCGACGCCTTTAAGTCGTAATCCTTTGAATGGTAGCTTCGCACCACTAGCCTCTCAGCCAAGTACAAGGACCACCGGTCCTAAACTGCAGTTCCTCCCATACTGAGCAGGATTACTATCATAGTAACGATTCATCAATAGGGTAAAACTTTTGCCAGGAAGGGTTTTTCCCTATGACTTATCACATGCAAATAAAGGACCAATAGTAAGTGTCCGTCTTGGCACGATGTCAAGGTCAAAGGATTTTAGTGATTATGTCTACTCCTGTAGTGGTCGTTACGCCTTAATATATTTGAATTACGAGAAATATTAAAACGTTTGAATAATCCAATAGATAACTTTTCGCTGGACCTCAACGCGTCCCAATTTATGCTTTATTCACACACAACCTACTCACCAGAGGACTGACTTTTTGACGTCAGAAACTAGGCAGCAGAGAATAGGCTGCAAACAAGGGTACAGTCCACACAGAACAGAGTTGTCTTGTGTAGTCTGCTACAGGATAACAATGGTGCTTTAGCCAAAATTGTTGTATTCTTTAGTCTGCTACAGGACAATATGTCGCTGTCTGCTAAAGAAGCTCAACAAGTTGAGCTTTTTCTCGGTCAAGAATATGGGAGAGGCTTATGCCCGAACTAAAAACAATAGCTGAAGTGCGCATGCTCACCTCGTAACCTATCTGGTAGCAGACGATATTCGGTTGTGTGTGAATACGGCATTAGAGAGTGGAGCGTTTGTCTCACACTCGCGGAATGTTGGAAATGTGTTACTTTACTTGAAATAAGTGTATGCATCAAGTTTCAATAATAATGAGTTTAATATATAATCCAACAAATCCATTTTAATACTTAGGGCGCCCCCTAGCCACCGGCACCCTGGCCGGCTACCCCCTCGCTACGCCGCTGCACTATGTGGGCAGGGGGAAACCATTAAGGACGTCTGCTAATGATGTTATATTTTTTAATTTCTGGATTTACTGTTTAATTAAGTTTTAAACGTCAGTGAAAGGGGAAATGGACACTGGATCAAATGTGTCCCCACTCCCAAATGTACTTGAATTTTTAAAACCTCTGGAAAGTCGGGAATTATACCTCAATTTTGTTGATCGTGGTGGTGACCTGAAGTGGGACCCAGGACCCAAAAAGGACGCCAAAATACAAACATTTTTGTATCACTTACTTTTAATTGGTGGTCGTGGTGGTCAAATGAAAATAATGAATAAAAATCAAAACAAAGACAAGATGGCGGACCAGGCCCGGACTGGTCCACCCGGGAAAAACGCGATTGAAGGGGGGAGGAAGGTTTGTTAACTGAACCTAGTTGGTCAGTTAACAGGTTGGAGGGCAAATCATAAAGTACAAACACCTGTGCTTCACCATTGATTGATTGCCCTCGGTGGGCCAGTCGACGCAAACTCACTCCACTCAACAATTTGGCCCCTGACCCCGAAATTACAACAAATTTGTGTTAGACATCAATTTTATGCTGGAATTTTCATTGGAGGTCAGGATCTTCCAGTAATTGGAAAATTCTGGAAATTGTCTGGAAATTTATAGGATGGGCTTTTAAATGTTCCAACCATTTTTGAATAATCTGGAAAATAATATTAAATTGAACTCTACTTCATTGGCTTAACAGTTAATGGAGATGAAATTGATGTGTGTAAATGGACCAATCAGCATTATTAAAATAAATTATATCGTCAACTGTGACGTGTGTTTTACAGCAGTATAATCATGTTCATTCGTGTTACGTGCAGCTAATGATGTGTAAAATGTTGATTATCAATTTGGAAACACAGCTGTACACAGCTAAATATTTTTAATCTTTTTCAAGTTGCCATGTATACTCATCGATTGAAATTGCATCCGGAAATTGTTCATACTTCAATTGGCATTTAATGATGTCATGGTGAACCACGATTTCAGAATTTTACATCAAAAATTCGTAATATATTTACCATAAATCCGTGCATGAAATAAAACGATATTTTTCTGTTTTCTTAGCAAAGTTTTATCACGAAATATTTCTTCTGAAGCTGCTTCATGCTTATAAAACTACATATTTTTGTTATTAAAAATTCACATTTGATAAGAATAATATTGGCTATTACATGACCCGATTTATGTAGATAAGCAAAAGAACTTCATGCTAACACTTGTTTTGTATTTTCTCTCTCCTACACGGCAGTTTTCTTGACTGGTTGTCTTGGAAACCAAAAAAAGAGCCATAAAATATTTGACATTTTGCGATCACCAATGGCAGGGAGTAAAAACATAAACATAGAAGTCTTGTGTGGCTCGGCAAACTGGGATTATATCACGCTATACTTTTTTTTTCTTTCTCAAAAGCGTTTTATCGTGGATGTGGATGTGGAAAAAAACCAATTCTTAGAATTTTCTGGTTTCAGAAGCTTATTTTTTTAAACATCGAGGGGCACATTGAAATATGAGTCACCCTGTACAAAGGCCTAAGGGGATATTCAAAAAGGACGTCCTCAAGAGGGGGTGGGGGAGAGGAGGAGGGGGAGGAGGAGTCTGTTAGGTGTGGACAGGTGAAAGGGTAAAGCCATTATGGAAGTCCACTAATGATGGTATTTTTCAGTTTTTGGATTTTCAGTTTAATTGAATTTTAAAAGTCAGTGAAAGTGGAAATGGACACCGGAAGAAATGTGGCCCCAGTCCCAAATATACTTGAATTTTAAGACCTTGTGGAAAGTCGAGAATTATGCCTAATACTGGGTCTCCACTAAAGGCAACACGGGACAACAATGTTGAGGCAACATGGTTGCTGAAACAAATAATGTATAAAAGTTTGCCACCGTGATGTTTGAGCAAACTTTTTTGTTGTTGCCAGTTTGTCAGAAACATAGTTTTGGCAACATTTCGCCCATCGCTCGGAAAGCGGTCCGGATCAAAATGTTGCCACTCAGCAAACTGGACACATTTGTTCAGTTTTTTTTGTCAACTTTTGGTGAATACACCTCAGCATTCAGCAACATGTTGATGTATTCATTGTTTCAGCTTTGCTCAGTGGTTGCGTGTTGTCTTTGGTGGAGACCCTGGAGTGAAAATTGAGTTTTAAAAGTCAGTGAAAGGGGAAATGGACACCGGAAGAAATGTGTCTCCAGTCCCAAATGTACTTGAATTTTTAAAACCTAGGGAAACTCTGGAATTGTGTCTAAATTTTCACTTCAAAGTCAGGAAAGTTCCGTTAATCTGGCCTAAAATGAACAGGGTGGGGAATTTTTGAGGCAACTTCGAGGTGCTCCTTTTTGAATGGCCCCTAAGTTCTCGAGTTGACCTGTAAGTCTGTTGATGGCATTTAATACGAAGGTAAACCTATTTGGGTGGGCACTTCGCCAGGGATACTTTTTATTGTATGCTGTGAACCTACACATTTTGGTAGTTCCTTATTTCGGAGGGTAAAACTTGTTTTCAGCATTATTAGGCACATTTGGGAGGTTTTGGTTTGAGCGGATTGACGATGACCCCTCACCTTGAGTAAAGTGTCCATTCGAAGTGGATCACTCTTGACACCTACTACTGTCCAGTGAGGAGACATTTAGCCAAGTAGGCCAAGTAAGACTTAGAGCATTTCTTAGAAAAGGCCCACTTTATTGCCCTTGTTTATCTGAAGGTGACAGATGCTTAAGTTGATATACAAGTGTAATTGGCTGTCATCCTAATGTAAATCCACGAGCCGACACCAGTTTCTTTTCAAAAACTGCACAGATCCTGTTCTTCATGGAATTCACAAGCTATTAGGGCTAAAAATACGTGCTGCCCTCTATCACGTACTAGGCCTAGTTTCCTTCACATGAACTAAAAATGCCTAGCTTACATAAAATGACAAAAACCCATGCGCAGCAAATCTAGTTTTACCCTTTGGAAACGTAAATATCAATCAATACGAGAAGGGAAAGTAGAAATTTGACAGAATTCAGGATAAAGAGGGCGATTGATATCAGGAAAAGCTGCTTACTAGGACTATATATGCCTGATCATATGGTTAATGGCAGTGTTGGGCAGTAATTGAGTACATTGAATGAATTCGAGTAAGGGAAAGGAAATACAAATAAAAGGAAATGCGTAAGTAAACACAAAATTCAACAAGATAAGTATCAGGTTCCCATACACATAACCTAATAAAATCCACACACAACACTAATCCCATAACAGGTTATAATATAGAGGCGGAGTCTTGTGAATGCCTTCACTAGTGAGTAAAAGAGTACCGAGTACAAAGAGTAATTGAATACATAATGTACAATTCAATGCAAATGTACTCGAAACGTACGAGTACAAAAATGTACTCTCAGTGGGCGATTACGAATGTCCTCGAGTATTAACGTAATCTGAAATTATGAGTACCAATGTAACCGAGTAAGATTAGATAATACTTACGTAAGTAATTGAGTCGCGTTTAATACATTCGAGTAACGGGAATGAGTAACTTGAAATGAGGGTCATCTTAAAAACCTAATATGAATGTAAAATTTTTACATAATAACATTTTTACTTATGCTTTTGTTATCGGATGTACTGTTTTTTCCCCTATACGTCTTAAGATTTTGCTAATGTCTAAGAGGGTCTGTGTTCTCATTTTCATTAAGATTTTTTTTAAATTTTAAATGTTTCTGCTGTTTAAAATATGGTGTTTAAAATGCATTGAGTCTCCAAAACAAGACTTTTCCAATCCATCATACTCGTAATCAGTACTGAGTACAGATTACCCGAGTCTGATACTACTCAAACTAGGAATCGGTACTACAGCACACGAGTACATATTTGCCCAAGTGCGTTTACTCATTTCATATGACTACAGATTACACGTACTCTACTTGCACTATAAGGCTCCTTTACACTTCCACGTTTTTTCTACGCTAAGTGCGCTTATGCGGGCTTAAGTTACGGCAACACCCTACACATTCTTACGTCCACGTTATGTAAAAAAGCTTGCAGCGCCATCAACGCAAGCTGGGTATTAGAGTAATTTATATTTTATTGTAATAAATATCGTAATAAATCCAGAAATATCGTTCGATATTCAAACACACATTCGATGTCCAAGGTTTGAAAAAGAACGTCTGCCTTTTTCATCTCTCTTCTCATTAGCCGGGACGACTGCTGTTGAAATCTCGCTTCCCCATTGGTCGAAATAGAAACTGTTTCTATTCTCTTACGTAGCCCTTACACACCTTACGCGTGGCGAAGCTGTCTGCTAGTGACATCAAAACTTCACGTAAGTGACGTAACGTAGCGAAAACGTGGAAGTGGGTAGGAGCCTTTAGAGTACGATTCCACTGCAATCGTAATCAGTACCCCTACTCATGAGTATAATTTTTCCCGAGTCTGGTGCATTGGTACCAGCCACATAATATGACCAAAATTTTATTTCCTCCCAGATGTGGTTCCATTATCTTCAATAGTTACTTTTTTTTATAAATGCTTGCATATTGTAAATTATAACTACGTTTAGATAACGCAATATAACACATGTGTGTGCTCACACTTGTTCCCAAGCTCGGCCTTGGCCACACTGATATCCAGGGAAAACGCTTCTTCGCCTCTTGAGCGATCACCAAAATGTTTCATGGAAACAAGGTTTTTGGCCAAATGTTTGCTGAAACTTGGATAAAGAAATCTGGTGAGCATCCACATATCGCAAACATATTTGCGAAACCATGTTTCTGTTCCGTGTTTCGTGTTTCCTACAGTGTACTAGGCATTACAGCGTTAATTGCACGGTGAAACAAATAATTTCACATGTTGTAAATAATAACTGAAAAGGAAAACTAGGATTTGCTATCATTTGGTTATAATCTTATTAAAAACAACATGCTGCCGAAGGTTTTTAGACCTTGGTACGTTTCGTATATTTAACAATATTTATCGTTAAAAACAACAAAAACGCAGTTCTGGACTAACGTATTGTATTTTCGACACGTTAAATCATGTTTTTGTGATACTTATCCGTAGCACTACATCAATAGCTACATAAACGCACACTTTTGTTAGTGGTTTGATGGTGTATGCTGCATTTGACTATAAATAAGGGGTACTCAAACAAACTTTCACTTGGGCAGTTGGACTATCAGCATTTGACCCACATATACATGCACATTAGATTCAACCAGCTCTGTCAAGGTCCACAAATTAAGTGTCTTTTGTGACATGTGCACAAATGCAGCTGGCTTAGGCCTGCAAAGTTTGACTTGCAAGAGCAACTTGCAGTTAAATCCTCCTTTTCTCTCCAGCTCTTCTGCAAGCTCCATTGCAGTAGGTCCAGCCAATTAGAAGGCGTCATTTTAAAAACGAGGTCAGCACATGTACTGAGGCTGCAATAAACTGGTTAACTGCAGACATGTGCGCAACTCTTGGGGTCTGTTTGAGTACTTCTACTGTATGCTGTTTAGACGCCTAGATTCTTAAGGCGGGTATGCACCAGAGGAAACGTCTGGAAACATAAAACAGAAACATGGACAGCATGTTTTTCGCAGTATGTTTTACCCAAATTTTCTTTAAAAAAATGCAAAAGCACATGTGTACGCACCAAAAAACATTTCGTCAAACGAGACTGAGCTTGATATTGACTAGTCATAGCGCTCCTACCAAAGACTTGCTACAGAAACCAAATGGAGCAATGCGCTACCTCATCCTGTACAGGCCATAGTAAAAGCGCCTTGACCAGGGAACATTGTTTCCTTTGATCCGGACCGTCTCTTGAGCGATCGCCAGGAAACATCGAAATGTTTCCCGAAAATGGCCGTATTTCAACAAACGTTTCACCAAACTACACGACACACCCAAAATAACAAAACGTGTGTCCATGTTTCTGTTTCATGTTTCCAGATGTTTCCTCTGGTTCATACCCACCTTTATAGGCAACTCCATTTAGCGAATGTCTGAAAAAGTGGACTACAAACCTAAGGCACTGTTTGCATTTGATGTTTTGTCAATGGTGTCGCCACCTGAGTTTCCAACGCAACATATGTGCAAATATTCTCTAACTTGTTTACGATTAATCGTAGCTCCCATGTGGATACCAAATTCTGACTGTTGTCTTTAGCACAAATTATTTCATAACCTTCAAGACTTACACATACGAATTTTTTCCCCCTTCAGGTTATTTACATACAATGTGAATTTAAAACGAGGTCCTAGCACTTCTTCATTTTTAGACCTCCCGAGGTTTGAAATTAGGAACCTATTTTATTATTCAGTGTTTACTCTTTTCTGATCTACTTGGTTAGGTTTTAGTTACCACATTTCCAAAAATAGTGCGCCATGTTATAAAGCACTATATAAATAGCCAAATCTTTTCATAGATTCCTAGAAAAAACTATTGAAAACGTTAATTACGTGACATTATTTAAGATTCCAGGAAATGCAGTACATATATCAGTTGTCTCCGAGGTTGCCATGAAACCAGACATGTTTCAATTAAGAGTTTATGCACTTATATGAGAAGTTTAAGAAAAAACTTGGGATTCATACTTTAATGCTGTGGTATGGATTCCGACTTAAAGGCATTCAGTCGTAATCCTTCTGATGGTAGCTTTGCACCACTGGCCTCATTCATCAGTAGGGTAAAACTTTCGCCAGGAGGGCTACTCCTGCTTCTAATCGCATGCAAAAAAAGGACCAATAGTAAGCATCCATCATGGCGCAAAGCTCGGTCAAAGGATTTGAGTGATTATGTCTACTCTTAAGAGTGGTCGTTAGGCGTTAATATTTTTGAATTACGAGAAAAGTTAAAACATTTGAATAACCCCATAGATACCTTTCTGCGTCTGGACTTCAGCGTGCCACAATTTAGAGGGTGGAGCATTTCTGTCTCACTCGTGGAATGTTGGTAACTGCCCTCAACAAATCTGGCTTCCATACACAGGAACATCTCTATACCATCCTGTGGGGGTTCCAAATATGAGCGCAATATTTCAAAAAAGGACGAACCAGAGCTGCGTAGCCAGTTTCCTCTACATTTTCGGCACATTCTCGAAATACGTACTGAATGAATCAAAGGCGTTGATTCGCTGCACTAACAATTTTTGTGAAATGGTGATTCCAAGTGGTGTTTGGTTATTATAGACCCTAAGATACTTGACAATGGGCGCGGTCTGAGACAATCCCAGGGAAGTATCATTCACTAACCACTTCCCTGAACGATCTGGGAAATCCCTGATGAGTCTTCCCCAGGATCTGTTTTTCTCCCCACAAAAAATCGTCGATCACTACTGATCACTTCAAAATGGCGGAATACAAAATGGCTTCACAAAAAGTGTATGGGCCAAGCAGACGAATTATCAATCAGCTAGGCGGGGACGATATGCAGTCGAAAATCCCGGTAGGGTTCCCACAGCGTTCACAGCCATTCTTCCCGGGAATTTATCCCGCTACTAACCGATTACTTCCTAGAGAGGGTCTCTGAACGCGCCCATTATCAACGACAGCCCATCCAGAAGGTACCAGTACGCATTTCCCCTTATTTAACTTCAACTGCCATTCATCACACCATGAAGCCAGTTGGAAGAGGTCGCCCCTCAATGCAGGTGAGAAACCTCCCTCTGCCTTTATCCACTTCATCATATACATTGGAATCATCTGCAAAAAGTTTTGAATAACAAGAACTTACTGTCCCAAAGCAAAGTCTGCAGTTTTTAAGACTTGAGGTTGCGATACGCAAACGCTGTCGTAACTCGGATACGGATTTCGCAATTTAAAAAAAGTGATCGTCAGCCTTTAATCACCTTGCACATCTTTGACAAGGTCTCGCTATGTGAGCACAACATGTTGTGACATACGATTGTTAATTTTTTTGTTGGCACAAATGAAGGGTTTGCAATAATATCAAATCGTGTAGTTCTTGTTGCGGTTAATATATCTCGAATAATGCATTTTTTTAAAAAACAAATGCAAATTACATGGTGCTGGTCGTGCAATGTTTACGTTCTTATGTTATTACAATAAGTTCGTGCTTGGGAACATAATTAAAGCTCATTCTTAACGTATACACGAAGACTTATCACTGATTTCGATAAGCCAACAAATAGATTTACTCGTGATTGACTGAAGGATAAACAGACTTGGAAAGAATGCGAAATAATTCACTCGCTACATGATTGCATCTCTTTTGTTTCATTTACTAGACAAATGGCTTTCTTGAGTATTGTTGTTTTAGAATCTAGGAAATTTGCTTGTGTTACTTACAATTAAAGAATTGTTTTGTTTAAGACAGTTCAGCTAGACAACTAACTAAGGGGTCATTCAAAGAGGACGTCCTCAAGAGGGGAGTAAGGGGAAGCCATTTGGAAGTCCACTAATGATTGTATTTTTCAGTTTTTGGATTTTCTGTTTAAATTGAGTTTTAAAGATCAGTGAAAGGGGAAATGGACACCGCTTGAAATGTGTCCCCAGTCCCGATTGTACTTGAATTTTTAAAACCTCGGGAAAGTCGGGAATTAATGCATAAATTTATGTTAAACGCCAATTTTATCCTGGAATTTCCATTCGAGGTCAAACAAGTTTTTGTTAATCAGAAAAATCTGAAAAAGTGGCCTTTGTATGTTCCAGCAAATTTTCTGGACATCTTACTTTTCTAAACAAATTAAGGATGTCTATATGGGCACAGTGGCGAAACGAGGGGGCAGTCGGTGGCTAGGGGGCGTTGAGGGGGTAATGAAGGCGACAATTCGGGTAGTGGAGGATAGGGGGCGCAAAACTCGGATAATGGAGGATGGGGGAAGTCGAAAGTTTGTGTAGTTATGGAAGGGGAGAGGGAAGGGCGCAAATTTGGGTAGTAGAGAATTGGAAAGGCGACATTTTGGGTAGTGGAGGATGAGGGGGCGTAAATTTAGGTAGTGGAGAATGGGGAGGTGACAATTTGGATAGTGGAGGATGGGAGAAGGCGACAATTTGGGTAGTTGAGAATGAGGGGGTCGAAAATTTGGGTAGTGGAGGATGTGGGGGCGACAATTTGGGTAGTTGAGAATGAGGGGGTCGAAAATTTGGGTAGTGGAGGATGTGGGGGCGGAAATTTGGGTAGTGGAGGATGAGTGGGCGGAAATTTGGGTAGTGGAGGATGTGGGGTGGGGCGGAAATTTGGGTAGTGGAGGATGAGGGGGCGGAAATTTGGGTAGTGGAGGATGTGGGGCGACAATCTGGGTAGTGGAGGATGGGAGAAGGCGACAATCTGGGTAGTGGAGGATGGGAGAAGGCGACAATTTGGGTAGTGGAGGATGAGGGGGCGGAAATTTGGGTAGTGGAGGATGTGGGAGTGCAAATTTGGACATTTTGCCTTGGGCGCCAAATATCCTCGCTACGCCATTGCGCGGACAGGAGAGGGTAAAAATTTGGAGGAATTTTGGGGACGTCCTTTTTGAATGGCCGCTAAACATCCAAAACATTTATTATGGTCAAACCACGGCAATTGGTCGTTGGGATCGACTATTAATGGGGTGTATTTTCCTGGGGTGTCCCGAGTCGCAAATACTTAACCCAGGGTTACTCTCCACCACTCGTATAATTCGGACAAGTTTGTTTTAAGAGTGACTGAAGAGTCTTGAAGTGTGAATTGTTGCAAGTCATTTGCAGACTGCAGCTATTGAAAAAAAAACCTTTACAATCCATTTGATCCGCGTAAATCGTCAATTACACACAAATACCTACCTACTGCTAGGTGTTTCATTCTGCAAATACCAAGTGCGGACTCAAGGTCTCTCGCCGGCTTTACGAGAGGAACAGTTTGACCTCGAAATTGTTGTGGCTGCGTTTAGACACGGGTGGACGCCGCCCACCATACCCTGAATGACTGGATTACTCTCGGGAGGCAGAACCGTGAAATGAAATCCATGAACGGTAAATAAAACCGCGAAGATGGCTGATAAATAAGTTAAGAAGTGGCCAAGCCCACACTTGAGACAACTACAGCCACGTGCGTGTGCGTGATGCCCACCATCGGGCTAATTTGCATGATTGACTAACAAAAATAAAGGTCAATCACCTCTACCTCAACATGGATGATGAGCAGAAAACAACCTGTACTTAGACTTCGAAATTAAATACCGACAACTGGATCAATTTTGATTTTGCGGGACTCGAGGCTAAACAATTTCAGGAGCTGCGATCAATGCGCCATCTATGATGAATTTCAGAGAATTTCGTAATCACTACTCTTGAGTACATGCTTGCCCGAGTCTGCCTTAGGACAATTTCTGACCAGTGATTTATTCAGAATATACTAGGCAATGTGTAAAAGCCAAGACCTTCGCTTTTAAATAATGTATAGCGCAAAAAAGTAATTAAAAATAATAGAATGCCATAAAGCATTACCTTTTAAAATGCGGACGTAAAATACCTCGGGTAGTTGGTTAATAAATGAATTTTTTTATGGACTACGTGATTAAGGGGGATTACAACCCTATCCCTTTCAATCGGTCAAATTTGCAACGACATTCACAGCCAAACAAAAAGAGATTAAATAAAAAGAGAAATTGTTTAAAATAGCTTAATAAATCAGCAAGGGCATTAGATTGTCGATTTTCACTTTGAAATAGTAGATTTTTTAAAATTAAATTATTATTTGAATTTTTGCACTCACAACTTACCTGTCTCATGCTGCCACCTGCTTGCAGCTGATCTACATTCTGACTGTCTGCTCTACATTCTGGCTGTCTGTTCTACATTCTGAATGCCTGATTAACATTCTGGCTGTTTGCTCTGCATTCTGACTGTCTGCTCTATATTCTTCCTGTCTGTTCAACATTCTGACTGTCTGTTCTACATTCTGAATGCCTGATTAACATTCTGACTGTCTGCTCTATATTCTTCCTGTCTGCTCTACA
>JAQGAE010004676.1:0-12374 GCA_034696685.1 Julus scandinavius | reverse complement strand
CGAAACCATTGAACAGCTCCTCTGGAATGAAGTCATTTGGAGTCTGTCCCAGCCGAGTCAACGGCCTGTCACACCCACCAATGCCAACTGGAATGAACAAGAAGAAATGTTGTATTAAATGGTCATCTCGAACATTATACCAGATTCAGAAACAAATCAACTCTGGTATTTCTGGTCACAAAGCAAGTTTTTAAAGATACTGTGTTAACGTCTTTGCTGTTGGTTTCAATGTCTGTTGCCATAGACCATGATGAGGCTGTTATTTTTAAAATCTATTACGAAACACATATGCTTAATAGGTGAATTTTGGAAGGCAAGGAATGGTAATTCTTGTTGGATTATGTAAATATGAGTGAAGGTTTTATTTTAAGGTTTAAGTGAGTTTTATATATGCATGGCCTAATCATTTCTGATGTATCCAAAAACTCATCCAGTAAGCAGAAAATCGTTACTGGTTTTCTCCCACCCCAGACATCCGGCTTTTAAGTCTGTCTAGGCCAGCAATAATTAAACTGTAAGTGCGCTGTGCTGATGGATCGATGGAAAAAGCAAAACCTGGTGCAGCAAACCATTTACATTGTACTCGCACTTTATAAGATCCTGTGAATGCTAAATCAAGCTGTTAAATACGAATACGAATTTAATCAAGTCAGTGTCCAAAAAAAACCTGATAACTACCACATTACAACTCTGGAAAATGGCACTGCTGTAGAACATGTGAAAGAAGGAGTTGTTTAACCATTGAAAATCTTGAGACGAAAAGAGGACTCAACCGTTGCCTCAAATTATGCTTATTCCTGAGCCATATTATTAAAAAGAAATTGCTTCGCTGTTCACCGTACATCAGCCATAAATTGAAAATTAATTCGGTAAGGCCAATATAAAGGGTAGTTGGAATCGTGTGCATGTTCAACGACATCCAAATAGCTTTACACTTATTGGAAATTGTCGACAGCATTGACGCTGGGGTTCGAGCCGCAAATAAACACGGCCCAGGAGTATCCATGGGGGAGGTTTCGAGATCATTTTTACAACAATCGATATCTGCTTAGGCATATATAGAAGAGGGGTAAAATGGCGCGATGGTGGTTAAGTTCAACAATGTACCAATGTGGACGCAATATTGATCCGCAGTCTTACAATTGAACTCCGTTAATCCACAATATTTCAATCCCCTTTTCCCCTTACCACGCGATTGAAGGCCGTAGACTGAAATGGGCTTCCATCGATTAGTTGGGAGGACTGCGAAAAATGACGAGCCTGCTAATGGCGAACGATCCTCCGATCTATATTGGGCGGTATCGGAGTAATAAAAACAACTTCGTGGCTACTCATACTTAGCGTGTGTCGTCACTCCACGTGGTTGTTGTTGGCATCAACTGACTCCCTTTTTTTTTGCCATCCGCCATTTTGGATCTTTGGATTCATGACAGAGGCTGCTTAATTTCGACGTACTGTTCGAATGTGACGATAACTTCAATATGGCGATATGCTTCAAGAAGTATTCAGTTTTCACTAACCGTGAACTGTATGGCGCCAAGTTATGAAATCCTCACACTATCCAAATTTGCATATTTCCCCCTAGCCGATACTGCATGTCATGTAAATTTATAAGCTAAAACTGCCTGTGGAATGCAACGATATTTGCATCTCGAGTTCTTATGCCGGCTCTCCACCAAGACGTACATGTACGTATATATACAAGTATTTACACACATATGCAAAACAGTTTGCCCTTCGGGTTTGTTTCAGCCGCCATTTTGTAAATATTTGCAAATATTAAAATTGTGCACCTATTAAATGGCTTTAATAGCTGTACAATTTTGATATTTACATAAATTTACATATATTTAAAAAATGTCGGCTGAAACAAACCCGGAGGGCAAACTTTTTTGCATATGTTTGTAAAAACGTGTTTATACGTACATGTACGTCTTGGTGGAGACCCGGCTTAAGACTTTCTGATGTCGAAACTGCTTTATTCTTTAGCATATTATATGTTAAAAGCATAAAGAAGAATTATTACGTGTATATTCAGTCCTAAAATTTTTAAATAGAAAACCATTATAATCTTGTTTATTTTATGAAACCTTGACAGTCTTGTTTGCATTGAAAAAGTTAATCTTATAATAAATTAATTCAAGTGTAAATAGAATTTCAAACAATTTCATACCAAATTCAACAAGATCCATGATCCAGATTGTTCTTCAACTTTAACATTTTGAGGAGGTCAACTGCGAATAGCAGGCATTTTTCAAGTTTGTTTAGACTGTAATACAGTAGCTTTGCTCTATGTTACAAAAAAACAGAGACAGAAACGTGATATATGGGTCTGACATCTGCCATGCAGATCCTAAACCTAGTCCAATATTCAAAACTGGATGATACATGATACGTTGCAAAGAATGCCAATATAACACTACTTTTGCCATTGGTAGTGAGTTTTGGATGAAAGCAATATCGTTTTCTGGTACTGAGCGTACGTTATTATCATAAATGCACCACATTGTTATAGTTACATGACATTGTTAAATTAACTTTTTCTGTAAGAAAACCAACTAAGAAAGAGTTCTGCTTTCTTTTCATCTCATATGCGAAGATGAGCATTCGATAGAATTTATGAGAAATCTTTTTGATAACGATCATATTGATGCAAAAGTTTTTTGTTGTTGTTTTTTAAAAAAAAATAGCTTTAGAAAACCCATTGCTAGTGTTCTCCCTATTGTACATTGAGAATTATATATAAACCTTTGTACATTTCCTCATGAGAATTGAGCAAATATTATACTGTACTTTCAAAATGTAGTAAATGATGCTGTCTAGACTTTTGGCTTAGAGCAGTGACATTTCCTTTACCGTCATAAATAAATCTACAATGAAAATTGGGACATTTCATATTGATTTCTGCCCACAGTTGGGTACGCAGACCCATTCGATTTTTTAAAAATTACTACCTTTGTTTGTAACACTAGTTAGCTTAAGATTATTATTATTATTTTTATTATTTAGAATTCACCGAATATTAAATAACATTTTTTTCTATTATAATGTGTAGCTAACAATCAGTACGAAACCTTTTATCCATTGCTGCAAGGCCGTATATATGTGGGGGGGGGGTGGGCGGGTTGATATTGGGGATAGATCCCCCCCGAAATCCAATAAATTTCACAAATTTCAACCCAAATCCGCCAATTTTCCGAGATTTTTGGACCATATCCCCCCGTCCCCCCGAAATGTGATCACATATACGGCCTTGCTTGCTGGTATATAGTGTACCTATGCATCCCTTAACATCAATGTCAGTTTCCATTTTCGGTAAAGGAAGGATAGATGTTTGGTTTGGTTAGGCAAAAAAAGATTGATATAAACACAATGACAAGGGAAATACGGAAAGAATCGGTGACTAATGTAATCATCACTGAGCCCATGATAATGAAAGAAAATATTACGTTAATTTAGGTTATAGGTCAAGACAGATTTCTGAACTACTCCTCCCATCCCTTTGGACTAATTAATGACTTTTGGTCTTCTTGACTTGTGCCGGAAAACTTGATGTAGTTAGTAATCTGTAAGCTTCAAGTGTCTGTCAGTCAGATGAAATAAATCAGATTTGAAGCAAGTAGGTCAACTCTTGAGGACAGTTATCGGTAACTGAATGCAAATGTATACAAAATCAACGTATTCGCCAGTCATCATTTATTTGGAATACTCGTTTCGTATGAACCATTTATTGTACAGTTCATGAAGGAACTGAACGACCCGGCATCTTTTCTTCCCACAGATGTCGTCTACGACCGCAGATGCACCGCGGCCATCGCCATGCAAACACGAATGCACAACGGCAGAAACATGGTTATATTTCTTCGAAAAGGGGCAAACAAAAAACGGGTGAAAAACGTGTAGCGAAGCAGAAATACACATGTTTGCGCAAGGCGCTAATAAATAAGGTCATTTTCGCCTCCAAACGCCATCCCAGTCGCAATTTGTCAAGCCCAGTCGCCAGATTCATTGAATGCAAAAGCGCACCACATTCGCAATGGCTGCACCACTATCCACTACTACACAACACCCAAACACGCCTTGCAAATAGCACAATGCAGCGTGCGGAGGATGCGAAAACAAAAGAGGCAACATGAAAACCCGAAAACCAGGACCGCTACATCCGCAAAAACCAGCAATTTGTATCAATTTTTGAAACATGGCGATATTCCGTGCTGCCACTCTGCCAACAATGGAGAATGCCAATAGCGGACGGATAGCGCTCTTGTCTGGGCCTAATTATCGGGTTTCTTCCACGGTATAACGCGGATGCAACGCATAAAATGGATGCGTTCAGTCGGCGAATCCGTGCGGAAATCTGGAGCAGACATAACATGCCGAAAACCAAAAACGATGCTGAATATCCGAGCAAAGAACGATGTCAGAAAGATGCTTCATAGACTTGCTGGCTCTGATGCAGGGAAGTGATGTGGTGCGGGAAAGCCATCCTTGCGACAATGGATTTCAGGCTCGTTTTGCGTGGAAAAAAAACAAGGGAAAACACCTGAAATTGGACATTCAGATGCCGGTACAAATAAATGGAATGCGAACATACTCAATATCCGTAAAACACGACGGTCGTAATCGGCTTAAATCGATTTTTTTGGCTGAAAAACGATGAGGCTGAAAAAGCTACCCCTTGAACGCAAGCCCAAAGCGCACACACACACACAGCATCGGCGTTGAGGATTCAGGGAATCCGCAGAAAAAACACGAGTTTACCTTAAAAACACTTTGGGTTATCCACAAACGCGATGCACACACATGAAAATCCAGAGAAAGATCCCGCGCATCCAAGTAATTCCTTCTCAAAACGATAACTGCGAATTTTCCGACCCTCGAAAACCTTCTCCCGAACGCAGCCTGGCCGACCCGCACCGAGAGTCTAGCATCTGCGTTTACTTGTTTTATGGGCTGTCCCCACACTACAACCTCCTCCCTCCCCCGGCCTTCTTTATCGTTTTGTACAACGGACAATTCATCCGGGATTTTATTAATTCGACTAACGGACGACCTTATGGTGATTGGATTTATGTTTACAAAATACAGCGTTTGCTTAACATCAGTAAAAATTGCATTTCGGCATAAAACATCGAGGGTACAATGGGGAGGAAAACTGAAGTGCTGATCTGGGTCTTACCATGTTTTACGAAGGTAGGGGTGCATGGGTGAGTAGAGCATGTTGTGTTGAAGCCGATTGGAAGCCGATCCCAGAAACAGCGCCATCTAGCGTTGAATTTTGGAAACGTTGCACCGTCATCCAGCGGTGGTTTTCGGTAACTGATAATGTTTATACAGTCGAACCCTCGTAATTGCACAGCGAAATTTTTCAAATGGCTAGACTAACTAAATTATGGTCATGTATATATATGAATATCCAAATGTGCCTAATATATTCCTTACATGGCCCATGTTGTACTGTTCCAACTCAGTGTGCAAATATCCGGTCACAATTCCAGACAAAAGTTACACATAGGGCTTGCAAATTATGTGCATTTATCCGGTTTGTGGAATTATCGGATGTGCAGTTATCCGGTTTCACAACATGTACAAAACTAGGGCAAAAGTTCAGGGCATGGAGAAAATTTGCAATTATTCGGTCTGTGCAATTAAGCGGGTTCGACTGTATTATTAAAACCCTAATAAAAAAAATTGGAGGATCTGATGGACAGAACCAAATAGTTGAAGGCACTCCATTGGAAGAAATATATCTTACCAACTATGGGTTCAAAACAAAAATCCAGAGAGAAAATATGTATGACAACATCTCAGGAAGTGCCCTGGCTCTCTAGAAATTAGTTCAAGAACCATATACTGGAATCGTAAATCGGCCTAATGTATAATACTAAATATACAATAATTACAATAATTTAACAGTTTTTGGATTGAGTATTAATTAATTATGTTATTGTGCAATGAGTTCATTTTGACTTGAGTTCAAATATTCGTTTTGACCGCCATCTGATCTAATTCAAAACTTAACCAGTAGCAATACATCTTATGCTTCCTCTTCTATACACTATATACAGCGCTTTAGCCAATTGCCTGTTTTCATATTGCGTTCAGTGGTTGTCCATAAATCATGTGCGACAAAAAGCCGCTCTTTTTATAAAGCTCGAAATTTGAAAATTTATAGTACGATACTTTTTCTTAAATATGTTTTGTACATTAATTCATAAGATTGACACAATAAATTGTCCATTATCCTTGATACTTTACAACAGTTTTTAAAATACTAACTTCTAATTACAAATTATCATTCAAAATCATACTACACATATTTAAATGTCATTTAAAATGTTAAAGTATACATGCAGAATAGATTATTTATATAATTTCAATGTGATCATGACCGTTAAGTTCAAAAATTTAACACAAGCTGGACACAATTGTTGGACTGGCTGTTTACATAAGAGAGCGTTTGGGCAAGTATCAGGAGGGCGCCAAGCAAGGCGCCAATACTCGTTCAATAGGTCATTATGGGTGCTACCACTTGTTGTTCGATCATCTAAGGAGGCGCCAGGGGAGCCCTGAGGAGTGTCTTAAGGGGAGGACCCACACTGAAACTGTTTTAAGTTGCTTTACACTAAAGTCATCGCACCTGAGGCAATGTTATGTAGAAATCGAATTAAGTGCATTGGACCCAATATGACATTTTGAAAGGAAAGTTTGAACACGGTTTTTTCACAAGGAAGGTCATGCTGTACACGTGTACGGATGCGGATACAAAAATAGTGTTTCCATTGTATAGTTAAACGCATGCCGAAAATACATGTCGTAGATTACAATTTTGTTAAACAAACCGTTTACTTTTGTGTTTCGCGATAACGTTCAACCTTATACCATAGTTATCGAGTATTTACCAAGGTTTACCAGATAGCAGTCCACTCGTTACACATATCCTCCGCAATGGTTACTATGTAGCTGAGAGCACCTGCTCTTCTCGTGGGAGATATAAATGTACAACGACGTTCCTTGACCCGCATTAATTTGGACCAAGGAAGACGAATCCTCGGATTCATAAGCCATGGCAAATACATATTTACCCAAAAATGAAAGAGCAAGTCGAGATGATAAAATATCGTGTTTTTCTTCTGATGTTAAATAATATGGGAAGATAATTTCTACCATGAGCTTTGCATTTTGTAGTATTGATGATCGATGTAAACCATGTTGTTCTAAGGTTATTGTTTATAGCAGGTCTGCTAGTCGTTCAAAACTGACCCAAATTGCACAGATAATTGGGGTAAATACAAACCTGGAAGTGGAAGGAAAATTATAGCAAGGTTAAAAGTGAAAATAGAAACAAACAAGTAAAGAAAACGTCGATTAAACTAGTATTTGGCGAAACTTTCTTAAAGTACGCAGTACTCTCAAAGTTAAAATTAGCACAAATTAAAGCATTTGTTTTAGATGTATCAAAACGATATTTTGTAATTTTTCTGTGTTGAATTACAATTATCGCACATATTTGTATATTAATAGCGGCGTTCCTAACAGTCTTAACGTGTGGTTTACATTATGCATTGTCTGAAGTCCATCAGGACGAGGACACGTTTTTGATACTGGGAGCATCTTGGAAATTAATTCTGGTTTATTGGCAAGCTAGATTTCAGGAAGCAAAACCAATCAACGATTTAAAGGACGGAACACCGCAATCTTTATTGGAAATTAGTTTACATGTACCCGATGACCATTTTGTCAATAACTATAAACCAAAATACAAGGTTGTCTTTCGATCATACCATGGACTTTGTCTTAACTGCACCAAATACTGCATATGAAATCAAATCGAATACTGCATGTGTATCATTAAAAATAATATATTTTTGTTGCATACTGTATATCAAAATTGCCCTAAAGTGTGCCTCATTTCTTACGACACACTTTAAGATAGTCCTGCGGTTTCTAAGTTTAATTTGGATCATTTGTAAGGTTTGGATATGCTAATGACTAGCCACTCCCCTTCACTTACCACCTAGACAATGTGATTGTTTAAGAGTTAGGGGCGAATTAAGAACAATGAAATTTGAATTAAACATACATTTTCAAACATTTTTTTCTCCACTAAGATCTTCAAATTTCCAAGGTTTTGAATTTGATACACTTCCTTATTGTACGCCACATCCTCCATCAAAATGCAAGTGCTTATTGACATTATATATCTTACGAAATCTGATATTGAACATGAAAATTCTCGAAACATGACTACGCTTTTAGCACTAGTTGCGTGCATATTGCGCAATTTTACAATTTATTTCCTGCGTATTGCACATTGTATGTTTAATTTTATATTATAGGTACAGTATGCCTCCACAGTCTGCTGGCTGATGCATGAAAGGTAACGTTTGTTATGTATAAGGTAGAATCTGTAACCCGGGCATAGAAAAGTTTTTTGCTGTTTTTTTTTTTTTTTGTACAAAAATGATCTGAACCACGGTAGAATGATTTTTATACAATTTAAAAAAAAAAATAGATCAAGGTTCTGGTACGTTCAGTGACAAAGGTGTTCCCCGAGGAATGTCGAATGAATGACACACACGTAGTGATAATGCGAATCCTCGTTTCATCAACACCCACGTATATTGTTTTCTGGTTGAAATAGGTATTTGGTTTGTCATCGTGCAAAAAATAGCAATCCCAAGCAGTAAAGCCTGTAATGCACCAGCTTAGGCATTTACTGCAAGTATCTTGGCTTTTCATAGCAAACAAGCTATTAAAACGCTGTTAGCTTTGGCTATCCGCCCAAATCAGTTCCGCAGATGACGTGAAGTGACGTCACATTGACGTCGAGGTTATCAGCTGCTTCCAGTACTGCAAACGTCCTATGAGAACCGATAAACATCATGTTACGCATGTAATACTGCATGGAACCGGCACGCTTATGTTTGCTGGAGGATCTGAAAGGAGGCGCTGCAGTCAACAACTCATTGATATTTATAAGGTTGCACCACCGGGTTGGATTTAATTCGAAGCTTAAATCGGATTCATCGCGGCTAGAAGCTCAGGTGGGAGACAACAACTGACCTGTGTTCTGATCAGTCAGCTGCGTTCATCTAATCCAGTCAACAAATGGGTGTCAGCACAGATACGTTATTGGGAGTTCCTAAAGAATACCTCAATTTGGCAGAAATCATCTGGGAATACATGTTGATGCACAGCATGCTTGAAAAGGTATGGTTATTATTATATCAATATTTTTGTTTAGAATAACATTGTTGTTTTTGCTATCTTATAGTATATTGTATCTGAAATTCATATGCACTTTTTCATAGAATATACTATTAAATTATTAATTTTTTATAACACAAATAATGCTTTCTTATTCAACCAAATTCGAAAATTGTTATGATAAAACGCATCTTGAATTGAAAAAAATTCAGAATTGTAGTTGGGTGTTTTTGAATTCAAAATTATGTATTAAATCAATCATTAATTTTTCACAAACAAATCCATAACCTCAGAGGAATTATATGTATACTATACATAAAGTAACGAGGGTCCTTGATTGGCCCATCCACCAACGTGAACAAGCAATAAAAAAATGTTTAAAAATAGGAAATAGTGCAACTGAACGAGGTCTGAACATTTGCCAATATATTCTCAGTAATGTATTTTTAGCATAAGGTGAGGCACTATAACGATGTAAAATTTGGCAAACCCTTTCATTTTATGTGAATACCAAGTGTTGTATACGTTTAATACAGCGTACATCCTCAGCTCAAACCAAACAAATCAAGCTGGGACTGTTTATCCAATCATAAAACAGGAAATGAGTTTGTCATGCTATGTGTTGGTGTACATGACGCCAGTAACTAAATTTTCACATGAAAAGATTTATTTTTCAAGAAATGCATCGATGAACAATCGTTCGATTACGTAATTTAAAATTATTGGAAATAGACGTATTTGAAATGCACAGTATATGCATGGACGGAAATGTTGGGAACAATAAACCTGGATTTGTAATTTCACAAATAAATATGAAAATGTGCTCAATATAAGTAAAATGCAGCAAAATACAGTGTAGCGATTCACAGAATTTTGAATTTATAGGAATTGATATCCCTGAATTTATCAGTTTTTATGTTCATTAAAAGACTTTTTTTTTCCAGAGCCAACTCATCATGGTTTTAGGAAACAACGATATTCGAGTAGCCCAACATGCTGCAAAACTTTGGTTGGAAGGCTATGCTGATTATATATTATTCAGCGGGGATTTAGGAAATCTAACTGAAGGTAAGCTCAGTTAATTACGTTAACGAATCGCAAATTTTTTTTTTTGGAAATTCACAGGTCAGCTAACGAAAATAAATATTTATTCTAGGCAAGTGGACACGTCCAGAATACGAAGTTTTTCGCGAAGTGGCCTTAAAAATGGGTGTTCCTTACGATAGGATTTTGGTGGAAAAATGTGCAACGAACACTGGTGAAAATGTGCGGTTTTCTTATGAAGTTTTAAGAACATTGGATTTAGTTCCAACACATTCCATAATATTGGTTCAAGCTCCTTATATGGAACGGCGTACATACGCAACTTTCATGAAACAGTGGCCTGAAGCGAATCCCAAATTGCGCGTTCAAGTTACGTCACCTCCGGTTCCACTTCGTAAGTACCCCAACGATTCCATAGGAACCCTTCAGGACATCATAAGCATCATGCTGGGCTGCCTTCAACGAATCATAGTTTATCCAGCTAAGGGTTATCATATTTATCAGGACATTCCCGACAATGTTGTCAACGCCTACAAAGCACTGACTTCCTCGAAGATGTTCAGCAATTTCATGGTGAAAGCTTGACCATACATACATGGACAACCAATTTTATTTTTATACACAGTATACGTGCTTGTGATACAAATAAAGATAATTTATTGTAATACTATATACTGAAAATGAGAAAATGTATGCTTGTTTCTAAGTTAATATCTGTTGTGAATGATATTTTATACTTTTAATAAATTTAATGGAATTATTCCAATAAATGTTGACATTTTTCTTTAATAAAAAGCAATTCATGAACGGGCATGATATGCAAAATGGCTTAATCTTCGTTGGCTCTTGGTGGAATTGGTTAGTTGCAGAGCCCTCGGATGACAAAGAATCCTAGATGAATTCCAATGCTATGCAGCTGAAATACATGTACATACTATATACACTTCTGATTGCAAGAAGGCACAACCTAATGAGATCCTGGTGTAATTAACCAATCAATCACATCGCCCTGACGTTATGTCAGCGTTTCCAGTTGGATCTATTACCCTCTTGCATGAATGATGCTATTACTTGTGTTTTCAATTCACAACTTAATGCGGAATAGAGACGTCATAGGGTAATAAGGCCACATTCATTGAATTTGAAGGTCATCTGTACTGCATAATTTGAATAACATAATTATGACGTAAGCCCTGTGCATCATGACAGTGCATGGTAGAAACACGGTGCTATTATGTAAACTACGGAAAAGTTCAATTCGTAACGAAATTTGAATATTCTAGCTAATGCAATTACAGTTGTACGCTTTTATTTTTTCAAAAAAAAAGTTTTACTTAAATGGAATAAATTTTCCAACAACAATAATAAGGTACATGTATAACTGAAATAATATATTTAAGAGAATTTTTTTCTGTCTGGGAATGATGGCATATTCCTGTAATCTCGCTACTGGGAAGCCAGAGTCTTGGATGTTGTGAGGATGGTGTATCTGCTGTGTTCTCCTGTGTTGACTGGGAGTCTACACCAAGCTCAGCATCAACATGGTGGATCTGGAGTAGTCTTGGGTATTCCAGGTTGTTTAATGAGGGGTGCACTGGGTCAGGACGGCAACGTAGCAGCCAAAAATCTCCTTGTTGAGCAGTGGTGGGATCGCTCCTGGGAGTGGGAGCGACTCGGGTACTCATCTAATAACTTTAGACTAGGCTCTTTTTTATATTTAATTTAATCGAAATTTAAAACGTTAATGACCTTAGGTTATTTTTATATAAAAATTCCATAAGAAAGCAATCTTATAGTAAATATTAGTCTTATTTTAGATTTAATATCAACTGGTAATGCAGTTGAAACGAGAATACTGCATATTTTCACGTTTTAACTAATTCAGATCTCTTTAACAACGTATTTTAGTCAAAATATTGTTTAGATATGCATGGCGTTGTCTAAAAGTCTAAAATCTTATATATTATTATCATTTTTCATTTTCCAATTTCAATAATAAGGTACACGTATAACTGAAATAATGTATTTAAGAGAGACTTCCTTGGCTGGGAATGATGGCACATTCCTGTAATCTCGCTACTGGGAAGCCAGAGTCTTGGATGTTGTGAGGATGAGGCCTT
>JAQGAE010004675.1:0-12375 GCA_034696685.1 Julus scandinavius | reverse complement strand
TTCTTGCTGGCCGCCATGTTGTGCGCTTCCAAAGTGCTTTATGAATCCAGCATGTAGAGGCGGATTTTCATGACGTCGTGTGAGCTGCGATCAATAGCCAGTGCGCATGCGCGAACCTCTACTTCCTGAGTTCGCAGACGAATTCTTGTGCTTTTTGAGCGAAAGTCGTCCAGTGTGAAACAGGCATTACCTAAATGGTATATAAACAAAGGCACGTGATCTTCGAATTTTGTAACTTGGAAAAGATGTATTAGTTATACAGATACTGTATATTTATATGCATTGATTTATTTTTAGGTGGTGATGTCTTGAGGGTTGGATCCTTACGCCCATCCTTGTCCATCTTACAAGCGTCGACAACGGTCCACGCCTAATAAAGTTTCGACGATAACCACACATACACAAAAAATAAAGCGCCGTTCTTGAAACCATCAAGTACAATTCGCCTACGCTCCCCTCCAGACGCATGTTGTTCGGTTCCTCCGAAATATTCCGTGCATCCCTCTCTTCATACGGCTTAGATGCTTCCACGGCATCCGACAGAACGGGTCGATGCGATTCGGTGGCTTGCCTTCCCACCAGGAGACGCTGCTTGTCTTCCGATGGATACCCATAAAAGTGCGAGGATCGGTGGCCACGGATTGAAAGCGGTCAGAATGACGCGCGTTTGTGGTGCTTCCAGCGTGGGAACGTTGACGCTGAACGGCCACGCCAAACGCACGCCGAAATCATGGAAACAACAGGCGCCGGGAGCGGATACGGGCATGTCCTCCGCCACCCTCATCTACACCATCCCTGCCCTCGTCTCGGTCCTGTGCTACATGAATTCGTTGCACGGAGATTTCGTGCACGACGACATCATGGCAGTGACAACCAACAGGGACGTTCTGGCCAAGACCTCCCTACTCGACCTCTTCCGCAACGACTTCTGGGGCAAGCCCATGTGTGACAACACCAGCCACAAATCCTACAGGCCGCTCACCATCTTCACCTTCAGGTAAGACGAGATGTGCCTGTTACTTAATTACCACTAACCTGGTTGAAGCCAAGCTTCGTGGTTCATTGTCCATATGTAGGAAATGGGGGATGGTGGGCTAATTCGCTTGTGATTCCTGACAGAAATTCCTTCTGTGGCAGGCTGTAGTATAACATTAGCGTGATCTTAATGTCAGCATTGTCACATGCTGTTCTTGTTAGGCTTGTCATGCCTTTTTATTAGACAGTTGCGCCAATCTAACCTCAGGGTCTTGAGGCGTCATGGTTTTTATTACATGGCCATTAGTGGAAAAAACTCAAATATTAATATGAACTTAACAACTGTTAATAACAATTCTGAGGTGGAAACGTTATGTCCCACATGGAACAGAAATGCATTTACAATGATTTGCAATGCATTTGAAATGCATTTAAAATACATATAGATTAAGACACCGAAAATGCATTTCTAAAAATGTATTTAAAAATGCGTTTGGAAATACATTTTGAAATGCATTTTTAGAAATGTATTTCTAAAAATGCATTTATCAATGTCTTTCAAAATACATTCAAAATACATTTTGAAATGCATTTCAGTGTCTCAATCTATATGCATTTTTAAAATGCATTTCTTTTCCATGTGGGCTATGACCACCTTATTTTTTCATATCAAACAATTGGTTATATTCGCCAACAACTTTGACATGATACTATGCTTGCATTGTATGTCATGCCTGCATGACCATGAATATTGGTACTGTAGCGTCCATGAGCAGCAGTGTTGATGTGGCCAGTTCGATGCCAGATGTAGCTAATTATATGGTCATACATGTGTACATGAATAAGTTCCATTCTTTTAACACCGAGGTACAACTAATGATTTGAAGAGAATTTGCAAGCATTTTATTTGGCCATACTTATTGGCCATATATAAATTTTAATTTCAATGCGATTCAGCATTTGGTGTTGTGTTGTTAGTCTATTTAAAGCCGTTGTCAGTCACATGGAACGTGGTGCTACACGTGATCTACCCGCGCCACGGCTTCGTCCAATCCACGTGTCCCTGGTGGGCAGACGTGGTGCACCAGTTGCACCACTCGGATCTAACGCATTCGTCTAATTCCCCAGTTACGATTATTTGGTGCATTTCAGCGTTGCGTGCCGCACATCAAATGGGGTATTGCGATGCGAAAATCGCAGTTTACATTCGTTGTGTGTATGTTGGTGTTTTCCAACAGCTTGACATGAAACGCGAAATAAATATTACTTAGATCCTGAGCACGTATACGAGAATTTCGAGCGTTTTGTCCCTGGCTAGCCTGAAGCCGTAAGCGAAACTGCTATGACATAAGTTCTCAAGATTAAGTAGCAAGCTATATGTGGCCACTGAGACATGTCCATTAGTTTCTTGACATTCCGCGTTTATGATGTTTTGTCTCTTGTCCTGGAAATAGGCGATTTGGTGTCAGTTGCAATGTTCAAAATGGCATCAGAGTTTCATCAGAATGTGTTCTTCAGCACTATGAAGAAAGTAAGCAGTGTGCGTTTTGGAGGAGCCTGGCTTTCTAGAACATAAATACCTGAATTCGAAATCCACCGTGTTCACTTGTATTAAAATACTGTTTTCTGTACAATGTGCATTATGTCTACTGTATACCAGGGACGCCCAACCCCATGCCCACATTCAGTCTCAATGCTAAACATTTTGCGATAGTCCACCGCATCACCCAATGACAAAATTTTTTTAAAAATGTAAGTTTTTAACTTGGGACTGTTGATCAATTTGTGTGATGACAGGTTTCTGCAAAGTACAATGTATGCAAACATATTGTACTGTATGTATATGTTAGTGTTGAACTGACGTATACATGTACGTATAAACACGTTTTTACAAACATATGCAAAAAATATATGTAAATATCAAAATTGTATAGCTATTAAAGACATTTAATAGGTGCACAATTTTTATATTTACATATATTTACAAAATGGCGGCTGAAACAATCCCGGAGGGCAAACGTTTTTGCATATGTGTGTAAATACTTGTATATACGAACATGTACGTCTTGGTGGAGAGCTGGCTTTAGTAAATACTCGTACATTTACTATAACAGAACTAAGGAAAGGAAACCAAATATGATTTCACAATATTAAATTTACTTTTCCTTAATATGTATGTTTATGGGAATTGAGCTTTACAGTGCTGTTTATTATTGAAATATACCGTAGATCTATATCCTTCTGTACAATTCAGTAGTTCTATGCTATTGCAATGTACGCTTTTTATTATTCAGGACGCATATGTGAAATATTTTTGTTTTGTAGAATGTTTATATTAAGTAGAGCTAACTAAAAGTCCAACTAAATGTAACTCAAATACGGAATATGATTATAGGCTATAGTGTATATTTCAATATGACAAGTATAATTCCATATATGACATGCAAGAACATGTAGCAATGCATGACAAATAAAAGCATAGTATAATTTACCTTTTGTTTATTGTTATGGAACAGTTTGAAATTCCGGTACGAATAGAAATGCCGTGTGATTTAACTATTAAGAACTACAAAATTGTACGTTATTGTCGTTATGCACCTTTGAAAAAATCATTAGGCACCTAAATTGTTAATTTTTAATGGTACAGTGCATAGCGTGTGCAGTTGTTCTATCATGTGTTTTACAGATGAAAATATGGTTAATTACTCATTTCAGAGTTATGTTACCAGAATTACCAGAAAATAATCTTTTGTCTAACGTAAGTGTCTTAAAATAGAACAATTTAAGCCACAAAGATATATATAATAAGGGCACTTTTTTTTTTTTTTTTTTTTTTAAATGTGCGTTCAAAAAAGTTTCAAATATTATCCATGCCGGCTGTGTCTGTGATCTTCTACGTTTTGATGTGTAAAGCTATAAGAATTACATGAATAAATCCTTTTGCTATACGAAGCTTTGCATGCTACCTCTAATCCAAATGCGCTTCTATGCTAAACTGCTTCAGAGTTGTTGCATCCTTCGCAGCTATCATGAATTCCGGATTTTCATACTTATGAATTATGCATTCATATTTCTGCATATTTCATAAAAGTTGCAGCACGGCCGGGATCTTCGTTTAAAAGGATGCTACGTTGTCTTATAATTTCCATTACACGCATTTACGCCCATAAACTTGGAAAATGCTTTGCCCCCCCATTCTGTTGGCACCCACTTTCCCAGACAGTGGAATTAAATGCGAATGCTTCATGATTCACTATGTTTAAAGTGGATTTTAAGCACGGGTTATGCATATAGCGCGTATACGCTATGGTACGCTATATGCCATTTCACGGAAGAAATTTAA
Source organism: Julus scandinavius (assembly GCA_034696685.1). Lineage (NCBI taxonomy): Eukaryota > Metazoa > Arthropoda > Diplopoda > Julida > Julidae > Julus > Julus scandinavius. Next base: position 8,057 of record JAQGAE010004675.1, on the reverse strand, counting down.
ATCGATATTTATTCAGTATGCAAGCATTTCAAGTAGTCATGGCAAGCCTGATATGTACATCTTCCATTTCGTATATTCCGCACATTCACGCCGGATGAATAGATAGATGCTTACTGAGTTATCTGATATCGTTTGCATTAAAAAATAGTTACAAGTTCATGAAAGTTTTTTTCTCTCTCTTTTCTAAAAGAAAATTTTGTTCATGAATATTGTACAGTAAATAAATGAAACTCATTGAGAAATAAATATAGATGAATACTGACACATATTTACACAAATTTCTGAATTTGGACATTTTAAAATGGACAAACTGCATCCCCAAGCCTACATTAACTCCTCTTTTAAAAAGTTACTCAGATTATGACGAGTCTATTAATAACTAATATTATATCGTTAACTCGTGAATTCATAATTCATATCAGAATTGTTTAAAAATATACTACAGTGGGACCTAAATGAAACAATATTTTTATTAAGTATGCTTCCAATATCACTTTATGATAGGCCAAGCATTACCTATAATCCTTTTGGTCATGTTGGTCGTAAACAAATAAAAACATTTACCTCAATCAAAGGTATTCACATGCTCAATCTAGCAGAATGCCTGTTTTAAAGGTCATTAGGTAAAAGGACTTTAAGGATCAGAATGCTGCTTTTCAAAATTTCTGTTACTTTAAGACGCATCCTGCTACAATAACTGCTACTTTTCTTAAACTTAAGGTTTTGAAATTATTTTTGTTTTGAAATAGTTGTTCTCATTAAGTGGATTTTATTGTGTTATTTCATGCAAAATGGTATGTTAGTCAGATTAAAGGTACACTATAACTTGTTTTTGTTGTTTAAGAATGTATGCATTTGAAACTAACCTTCAGAAAGAAAGGATCTGCTTTAATTCCTCTTTATTAAATAGACCTATAGGCGTATAAGCGTGTATCATAATGAATTTAATGAGCCATTATTGATACGTAGGCGTAGATAGGTAGTCCGTCCAAAATTGCTTGGGTTGTGCGACAGGCTTCAACTTAAAATTAATTCGTGCTTGCAAGCTATTGATTGAGGCGTTTGTATGTTTTAAAGATGATAATAATGAGATTATATCCCCTTCAGACGCGAAGTACTGTAATGAATGTGACGTGCAAGCTATGCCAAATTTCATATTCCAGCTGATAAGAATTTTGAAGCAGCAGCATAGCAGCACCTAAACACCTAAGTTTGTGTTATTTTGTCGAGAGCGGACGTAAATGGTAATAGCCTTCTTCACTCTTGTGGTTATCTTCAAATAATTAACTTTGCTTTTCAATATAAGAGTATATACGAATTACAAATGAAGTTATAGTCAGATGAGTCTACCCTTCTCTGTTATTTTGATAAAGCGGGATTGCCGGTAGCAGAATTAATGTTTTCTTATATAAGTTGCAGTTAATTCAGACGCATGTCTTTTACTGAATTACAACAGATATTTTTCACTTGATTTTGACTACTGGAGTCAGCAGCAACCATCACGAGTTAGATGATATAGAGAGATGAAACTTCTAAAGTGTTTAATTGAAAGTTAACTTAATCCAGTAAGTAGAATACAAGGGCAACCGTCCTATTTATTCAATTCATTTTGCTTTATCACGTTGTTGTCTGATGGTAATGCACTAAGACTCGGGTAATGAATAATGAAATTGTTTTTAAAAATGTATTATTCATTGAGCATTTTTCGGAAGCATAAATTGCACGCAATAAATATATTTTTGGAACATACAAAAACATTTTGAGAATTGCAATTTACATGTATTTGTGGTTCTTACAGGAATGGCCGTCGGCGTTAATAAACATTCCCTTTTGAGTTATTATTTTAACAAATTTGTTATTTGAACATTTTATACACCCTAATTGCCTCTCACAATATACCCTGCTGTGCAAGAGTGTGGTAGCAAAGCGCACTATCAAAACATTCGAAACGAACAAACATCGTACACCAGGACTGTATTGATACAGCTTAATTAACGAAATTAATTCTGACTTCCCAATTAGGCAGGCCTGAAGGGAAACATGTTATTCCATATTCGTTTTTGATATTTTAAATAGATGTTTTGTGTATACTTGCAATTGTATGTACTGCACATGTCATGCAGTGTGCCATCGTTGCTAATATACTGTATATTTGCATAATCAGGGTCATTCTAATAAATGTATTTATGTGAATTCATGCAGCCAACGTTTAATTGCCTGACCTTATAAATCCAACAAGAAACCGCAAAATATGATGACTTGGTTATGATAACAACTAAATTCCATTTTCATTTCAATTAAATTGTACATTACTGCATTATTATGGTTAATGAACTGTTTTGAATTGCGAAGTGGTTCTAAAAGAGTTATTTATTACTGACTTTATTCGATCTGTAATCATTGTTTTTTTGTAATCCTTAAGTTGAAAGATATGAAATGCTATGAGTACATGTCCACTTTTAGTTTTATATTTTCTCCATCTGGTGTGCATTCGTGTATTGTGGAGGGTCTTACCTAAAAAGGGGATGTAAATGAACGACTGCTTTAGTATTGATTTCGAATATGCATACATAGACTTTCTAGTGCATTTTATATTTCCTTCACAGACAGCCAAACTGTCAATCGTTTGGTTGCTCTATATGCAAGATGTCGATTCTGTAACCCGTGAGGGCTCACCTTTTGCAAAATCTGATAGCGAGAAATGCCACTAGCCATACTCAATAAATGCACGCTTCTTGGGGTCCTCACGTGACCTTGTTGCTGCATGTTGCCTGCTTTCACCGGATTTTCAATGCCTTCAAAATGCTAATACTGTAATACTTTCAAGAAGCTAGTACAACTACACTTTTCAAATTGAACTTGGCTTATATAGTGTAATATACAGTATACAATACAGTGTATATGTGAATTAATGGTGTTTAAACATGTCTCAGAAATTGTTGATAATACTATATGAAAGCTTTATCAACAAAATTTAAAGATAAAATTGTTACTTTTTTCACTATGATTATAATGAAATCTTGTTAGCTAATAATTGCGAATCTATAATAATCTACAATAAAAGGTGTCAACAATGTGGGATTAAGGGTTTGAATATCCTGATATAAGTGCATTATCTTGCTGATTCCCTAATTTATTTTAATTTTATTATCAGATTAATAAAGTAAGGTTTTAAGAAGGTTTGATTAATTAAAAATCTTGAAATGATTGCTGAAAATACGAGTTAAATTGCACAAGTGTTTTGAATCCTGAGTTAGCAACAATTTTGAAAAGTTATTTAATCCTTGTATAATTATAACTAATATTGGGAATTCCTAAAATCAACATAGATATATCGACTGTTGCTATATAGGTTCAACGAGGCTTACAGCAACCTTGGATATATTGAAAATTATTTTCAAATTATCAACGCGACACAAGCTTCGAACAATGTGCGGCTCATGAGTTGCGATATACGGTGGTGTTAATCCCAAAATTAAACAGTTTGAGATTGGACTCTTCATCATCAATGTACCCTGACATCCCTATATGTATAATAGTTGAATACACGCATGCTATAAGTTGATAACGACTTGCTATGGATGAACAACGCTTTCCAAATTGGTCTTAAATTATCGATAGCGTTAATTAACTTTGGGATTTCTGATAACGAAAGCAAATCGAGTCTATTAAATATCTCGCTATTATGTTAGCTTTATATATTCTTTTCATATTCATTACAGCAGGGCAATAAACTGTTTTGAGACTTTATGCTTTGAGCATATAGAATCATAAAACGTCTTTGTCCACGAATCACTTTAAAAACTGATAGAAATAAAAGCGAAGTACATTAAGATGTGCAATGCGGCGATAAAAGGAAACATCAGGTACAATCATAAGCAACCTCAAGTAATATATTATATTTCACGATGCTAATTTCATAATTATTATTAATGCATTCTTTCAAGGTCCTTTCCAAATAGTAAGTCTTTGTGAATGATTTCTAGAAAAATCGAATATACAAGTTTTAAATAATATTGGTATAGCTACTTTGTTGTATTTTAGCAAACTTTAATATCACGTTTAAAATATTCGTTATTTTAGTGTACATAGTGTACATTTTAGTGTACATAGTGTACATTATAGTGTATTTTAGTTCCCCCCATTTATCTTTCAGTATAGAAATGCATATATGACGTCTAATTCAGTACCAATCTTGGAACTTTTTGCACAATAATAAATGTTTAAAAAAATACTTTTTTTAGATTTTTAATCACATGTAAGCTAATTGAATAATATTCCGCCATCCTTTAGTTCGTTAAATATAAGTAAATAATAGTGTGAAAACTAGGCGGTCCTATGATGCTCTCAAAGTGCATGTGTTGGACCACTATCTTGGCAAAATTTGTGGCAAAATAAAGTATAGATGTAGACGTCTGAAGTGCTTATTAAATTGAAGTTCTACGTTGTTTATTGAATAGTTCCATCCTTATAAATTGCTTATAACATTCATTGGCCAAGAATATCAGCAGGCTCCATCTGAAAATGATACAGAAAATGGATTGTAATTACTTGATATATCGCGTTTTAGGAGGCATTAGTGACGCCAATACTCTCTGTACGGCTATCGATGTCAAAACTCACGATCCTAAATAAAAGCTAATATGCTTCGTAACCGAGTACTAGGCCCGAATGAAAAAAAATCGATTTTTGTTCTACTTGTAACTTTTCTTCTGGGTGGCCAAAAGGATTTACGGCACAAAACCTGGCACGGTTCGGATATTTCTCCATGAATCTCAAAGGCCAATAAGATTACCTCATCCACACGGCAAGACCAAAGAAATTGTCAGATCAGTCTTATTGATTTTAGATGGGATTCACTCGAAGAAGTGCGAGTTTCAAAATTTCTCTTTTCGTTCTTCGCACCAGTTTTAACTCATTTGTCCTACATTCCTTTCGCGCTCAAGTAAGCTTTCTCATTCGTTTTGATTGCTTCAAATCATTTTGCTCCCTTCTTTAATATCGACACGTCGATGTTTTTATTCAGCGTGACAAAAATCTATGCATGTCTGTAGCAGAACCAATATTGACGAACTGATCTCGGATACAGTTTTGCTACAAATTCTCTCACTTGGACTTAGTTTTGTAGCTAAAAACTCGCGTGCAGTTTGCCATAAAATGAGTCATAATATTTTTATATTGCGAGGCGATGGCGAATAAGTCATTTTCATCTCCTCCTCTTATGTAATGGATGTATTTTGCTATTCCCCCTGATTGCCATTGCACGATGATTATATTTACATGCATCTCTACAGAGTACTTCAGAAAGAAACCAATCCACGACAGGATTGTCTCATATACAAATAAGATTTTTGGTATTTATATATCAATTTTTTTTTAGTTATATAAATCTAATCAAATTTCATAAACTTGATTACTTCTGGAAATTTCTTTTAGTACAGAATCGATGACATATGAATCCATATTAAGTTTAAAAAACATGCATTTGCCATGTTATTAAAAAAAATCAACTAAATTTGAGTCCACGTCAATATATTAACACAACTATACATTTTTGGAATTTATTTTGTGAACTAAATCACTTGAAATAACTAATTCCGTGTGTTGGCATCGTAAATTTGTATTTAGTACCATTCGTTCCAGAAACTTTTTTTTTTTTTTTGGTTTGTTTAGATGTATGGGTTGTCTTTTTTATTTAGATTCACGTTGAATTTCGCAAAATGCCACAGACTAGCTGTAGCGTATTTTCGGCGAGGGGTTTTACGATTCCCATGAGTGAAATGCCAGTTACTCTTTGGCATTTGTCCACGACAATGCACGCTAACTTATAAATTCACTCTATATGGTAAAATCAATTTGCTAATTAATTCGCTGTAGCTTGACGGAATTGCCATGCAATGGCGATGTGCTTTGCTTCCAATGATATTTTTATAACACTCGGTGGCATTTATATCGATATCACGAATGAATGAGTTTTGCGGGAAATTCAGTCAAATTAATCATCGACACAGTGCAAAATTTGATTTCCAGTGCAGTTGAATGGATGAATTCAAATATTAATATGCGTCTCATGCTGCAGCTGTTTTTACAAGTATACATAGGCATGTTCAGACTCTTGATGACAGACATATGCGCACTGAAAAAAAAGTTCCTTAAAAATCTGTCGTTTTACGAAACAAATTACAAGATCAGAAAAAAAAAGACTGAAAATAAATGATACGTCAACGTACTAAATTAATACGCTTGAAGGACCTGCATGCAACCCACGTCTGTTCATCGTCCATATAAATGAGACAAAAACCATATTCATGCATACACTTATGAAGGTTTTTTCTTGCCATATGTACATTTTTATGTCTGCTATGCAATGCATTTAATTAACATGCAAATATGCCTGCGATATGTTAAGATATTTCCAGCCATTAAATGCCCATCCTTTATGCTGTTTCATGCGTTTTCATGATCACATAATGCCTGGATGCTCAACTAAAATAGTCTACAAATTGCGTAGAATATATTTTTTTTTCACTGGTAAAGAATGCAATCGTTACATATACAGTATATGTAACTTTATCGTGCTGCCATCAGGGAAACAGAACCCAGAAATAGCCTGCATTAGTGGATTACAAACCACAGGCAGAATAGCGTCGTCTTCGATTTATTCTTCCTTGCAAGGGATCTTTTTTTTTTGTCTCCTTTTTGATGCAGTGTCTAGTGTTAAGGCAAATCAAAGATGCTAGCAACCCTTCTCTTTTTCGACCTGGCTCCAAATTACAATCGTTGGTATTATTGCATTTTCTGTGCACTTTCCTTTTATTGGTGTGTCAAGGTCCAACACTCTTATCTACCGCATTACTGGTGAAGTCTGTTGCACGTTCACATTGCAAAGCGCACTGGACCAACAAAAAAAAACCAGTTATGTAAAGCGTTTGTTTCAGACCAACTGACAAATCAATAAGGGGGAAATTTAATAACACCTGTACCAACGATTTATGATTTGAAACAGAACGGAAGGGGACAAAAAGAGTTGTTCGCTACTTTCACACTACTTGTTCTATTTCATGTGTAGACAATTGCATTTGAGAGAGTGTGGTTTTATTTACCTGCGTTTATTTTTATGACAATGCGCACAGAAAAGCAATTCCTGTAACTCTGAATAGGGCTGATGTAGCTCCGGTTTTATTGAAGCTTAATAACCGAGAATATCATGTATGGCAATATTATAAACGCGTATTTGTAGTGTATATGACATGGCAATATGACGAAATAGTGTGTTTAGTTAAGCAATTCGTGTGAGACTTTCACTGTTGTTCCATGTTTATTTCCACAAACTCTTACCGATAAATACTGCAATTAGACATATCTTAACTGTACTTTTGGTAACCTATGAATATGGTAACCACATGTTATGCATTGTATTTAAAAATAATAATTTGTTAAAACAAAGAAAAAGAACATTATTCAGGAAGACACCAAACTTATCCCAAAATTTGGAGGTTATGATATTCCTAGTGTTTTAGATAATTAATGGCGATGCGATGAATGTTGCTTGAATTTTAGTTACTTTTTTTAAAACTTTTTTTGTAATTTGAAAGTGATTATCGTATAATTGTTACCAGGCATATTCGTTATTAACTAATTTACCTGTATTTCTGTATAGTTAATTTTATTAGCTAGTTTCATTAAATTTATACATGTATATGCACATTGTTGGAAAAAATGGTGGCATGACAGGTATAGTCGAGTATTTACGTACCCACTTACAGAAAGCTGTTCTAAATTTCCAAACACGAAATGCTTTTAAAACTTGCTCATTTTTTGAAGAAAATTTCAACACTTGCCTCTCTTCTATGAATATGAATTATTTTGTGAAAACATGCACTGCACTTCCTCATACTTATCTATGAAATGTTCAAAAAGATAAAGTGATGAGCTTGGAATAACAATTTCTCTTGGGTCTTTCTGTATATTGCTGCATTGTACACTCTAAGAAATATTGTGACAAAAAGGTGTTTTGAAACACCCTAGGGTTTTTGGAAGCCCAGTTATAGGTGTTT
>JAQGAE010004674.1:0-12375 GCA_034696685.1 Julus scandinavius | reverse complement strand
AAAGGCTTGACCATAATTGGCCAGTGGCTAGTGACAAAGCATAAAGTTAAGACCCAGGAGGTAAGGACACCTAGTGATGGGTGACGAGATGTAGGTCACATTCGTTGCAGGGTGACTTTTCCAACAAAAATACACTAACGCATATTGTAAATATTAATGTGAATAAACAAAATTCGATGAGAAATTTGATTGTGACTGAAACTTGTATAGTTTTTGCAGTCAGGCGGGCCCTTTGGACGACAGCCGTTTATAAAGGGCCCCGTATCTGAAAGTCTTTCGGCGGAAGCGGCGTTACGCGGCAAGGAGCCTTCGTTTGAAAGTGGAATTCTATTTTCGAAGTGTGCCTCACACCGTACGGTCCATGCAGTTAGTTCTACTTGTTTTTGTTTTTTTCAGGATTATATGGATTGTTTTAAACAGTGTTTCGCAATTTGGATTAATTATGATGAAGAAGAGTAATTGAAATACGAAAAAATGAGGTAAGAAGCAAGTTATTCTATATTAATTTGATATGTATGCAATGTTGTTATTAACAAAAGCACCTTAAAACGGGGCGTGTAGGCCGAAGGACACATTCCGCATTGCGGAGTAGGTCGCGTTCAGGGTGGTCGGAGGGCTTAAAAAGTTGTGTTTTGAGTGCTGTTTCCCATAGGCTTTAGTAATTTTTGCAACTCGTAGCCTTTGCTCTCCTAAATTTCTGTAACTCCTCCCCGTGGGGCAGGGGGAGGCCGGCCATGTTTAAGCTCGTAAGTCGGCTTACTTCCATAAAGGAGTTGTACAAGGTCTTTTGACGATTTTTGTTGGCGAAATTACATGGGGACATTTAAATACAGGAATAGGGTGTCTAATTAAAAGTTCAGGGATAACAACAGTAAGTGTTAGAGAATGAACAAATATGTTTTTCATCGTGTTTGACATAGCTTTTTTTTCTTGTTTTATGTTTAGAATTTTAATGTCTGCATGCGTGGGGAATTCCAAGCTGTGATTACACGCACGTGCACACGACGTTCGTTTCATTTCATTACTGTTAAATGGATTTGGATTACATGCTTTAAAACATTAGATTACCATTGCTTTATTTTGAAAAAATTGGTAATTCGCTTTTAAACTTTTGAGTATATACTAGGTACATTAGAAGCTGTCTACATGCATCCGGTCTAAGCGAATAACCTCTCTAAAAGCATACAATGTGACTTAGGACACGTATAAAGTTGAATACGCCTTCCTAAAGTGGTCATGTATGGAATTTTTGTTGGACCTAGTGATTTTGATAGTAATCGGTAGAACCTTTCTAAATGCATCATGCTTAGTGAGTGAATAACCTCTCTAAAAGCATGCAATATCCCATACTTCTAAAGGGTCCCTTTATTTACACAAACCTTCAGACTAACTTCTAAAGAGTACTTCTTTTTTCCAAAATCTGTCGCTATACATCTAAAGGTTGCGTTATTAAAGCTGCTGCATTACTTATTGAGAGTCCCTCTTCTTGCCACATCATTTCTAAAGATTCCCTCCTTTACAGAAAGCAACAGATTTCCTTCTAAAGAGTCTAACATCTTTCAAAAGCTGCCCCTGCATTTTTTAAAAGCTTTTTTTTTCCTTAAAGTCTAAAGAGTACCACTTCAAAAGCTGCTCTCACACTTCTAAAGGGACCTTCTTCTTAAAGCTCCCTCTTTACTTACAAAGGGTCCCTCTTTTAATTAAAGATGCAGATTAACTTCTAAAGTGTCTCTTTTTTTCCAAAAGATGCCCCTTCACTTCTAATATGCCCTTTTAACGCTGCCCATTCACTTCTAAAGGGCCCTACATTTCAATGTTTATGTGCTGATGAGGGAAACAAAGTCTTGCTTTCTCTCCTGCAAGATGCCAGAGGATCAAATGATGAGGTCTACACCCATTCTCCCCAGGCGTTTATGGCGGTTGCTGAGCCAAAATCATTTCTACAAGCGATGAGGTCCCAGGAAAAAAACAAATGAGTCGATGCCATGGCAGAAGAAATCGAAACCATGGATCAGCGAGAAGTTTACGACATTGAACCCTGACCTTCTGATGCAAAAATCCTAGGAACTTGTTGGATTTATAAGTTGAAGAAGGACTCGAACGGCAAGGTGCAGCGATGCCGAGCACATATGGTTGTACAGGGTCATAGAGAAAGATCAGGGTATTGACTATGACGAAGTGTTTTCACCTGTCGTAAACTTTGTTATCATACACATGTTTTTGTTTTTGCTTGTAGTCTGCAGGGGCTGGACGGATTGCCATTTGAATGTCAAATGCGCATATTTGTACGGAGACCTGCCTGAGACTACTTATGTCATGCTACCCGAAGAATTTAGGAACCCGAGAGAAGATTTAATATGGAGGTTACGCAAGTCTGTCTATGGATTACACCAAAGTAGCCGTCAGTGGCACTTAAAGTTGGTAACCGAACTTTTCCGGCTTGGGTTCCAAAAACTTAAGGGTTATTCTTGTGTTTTTGTCACGAATGATGTTGTTGTATTGGTTTACGTTGATGACATTCTAGTTTTTGCAAAGACGTGCGCTATCAGGGATCATTGGGTCGGTTTGTTGGGTAGCTTGATTGATATAGTCATGTTGGGACCTATCACTCGTTTACTTAGGGTGAACTTTGATAAAGTCGAATGTAAAATTTGTATACACCAAAGTGATTACATTTCTAACCTTGCCCAAGAATATGACTTGACTTCTAATTTTGTGGTCAGAATTCTGTGGGCACAACAGTACAACATGTACCTTCCAATATCCAGGAGAAAACAGATTTTCCATATCGCCAACTGATAGGCAGTCTAATGTTTCTGGCTTCTCGGACAAGGCCAGACATCTTGTTTACCATTATTTTATTGTCCCAGTTAAATACTAAACATTTGATTTCCCATGTAAAATGCTTATTACAGTTGCTCCAGTACTGCGTCAACACATCCTATCACTGGATCTGCTTGACAAACTGTCAGTCCATCATGCTACACGCCTATGCGGACACTTCTTATGCAAGCGTCAGGGACAACAGAAAAAGTTTTGGAGGCTACATGGTTTTTCTTGGTGGTGTTCCCCTTAGTCGGGGTTGTAAAATGAAATCAGTTGTTGCTCTTCGCTCTATGGAGGCAGAGTTTATGGCAATTGTAAACTGCTTGAAGGAGGTTGCACTGGCTTTCAAGCATTTTTCAATTGTTGAAGCCTATGCTTAGTGTTTGTAACGTTCCATTTATTTTCTCAGATTCTCTTTTGGCTATTCATTTATCTCGAAATGAAGTGGAAACCAATAGGACGAAACACATTGATATTAGGTATCATTTAGTCAAGGATTGGCTTGCTAAGGGCTATTTCTCCTTAAAAATTATTGCGGGCCCTGATAATATAGCTGATATTTTTACAAAGCCTCAGAGCGCCCTCAGGAGTAACCACTTCAAACAGGAAATTTTTGCAGACTAGTGTGTTTGGTTGTCAGGCGTGATCCAGCATTGGATCAAGGGGGGTTTTGTAGATATTTTTTGTGTTTTGAACATTTTCATCAACTTTTGTATTCATGATCCCATTACTGGATCTACATACTCAATTTAACGTGTATGTTACAGGTATTACATAGACAAATGTTTTACTTGGCTGAGTGATAATTTAGTATAGGATGTAAGCCCAGAATCCAGTTGCCACTGTGCCAGGTGAAAATATGAACCTGCCACCATCAAGGTCTTGCTGAAAAGCTAGGGCGCTCTTTGATGGGCGATTTAAATTTTGGCGCCTCTATTTAAACCTGTGACGCTCGTGTAGAATTGCAACAACTCGTGTTTTAACAAAATGTAAAAATGTTTAGTTGTCATTAAACCTTATAATGTGCATGCTCTAAAATGTATGCTTTGTAAACTTGCTTTAGAGATAACATGTTGCATGCTAAAAACACTATGTTACATTGTTTTGTCATTGCTTGCCACATGGCATTTGTGTGTTGTGGCCCTTTGGCCTATCATAGGGATTTGTTTGTTAGGTACCTCTTACACACATGTATAGAAAGGACGTTTGTGGTTTGCTTTCTCTTGTTCTTTGGGTCTGACTTTGGAAGCACAGATCCAAGTTATAGCCACGTGTATTTGAAAGTTTTGGAAACTTTGCAAATAAAGTTTGTTTAATTTTACAACTAAAGCTTTTCTGATTTGTAACTATAAAGTTCACTTCTTGATTAGATAAATCTCGAAGATTTATTTAGATTTCGAAATGATGCTCATGGATTGAGATCACCACGAAATCTTCTCAAGTATCTCAAGTTGAGATATTGGATAGGCAACAAGTTCCACCAATTCGTAAAGCTCCCTTCGATCGTGTCTTTATCTTAAAGTCCGTTAAATCAAGTTCTCAGAACGCGTAACGATGGAAGCAGACACGAAAACCTCACCTTCACCATGTTATGATAAGGTACGCATCTAGGGTACTAGGGATCAGCGATACGCAACTTGGTCGAGAAAGTGGAACAGAAACTCAAAATATTTAAACATAAGCAAAATGAACTAAAACCCGCAGGTGAATACTTGCTAGCCCCGATAATAAAATCTGCATCTGTGCCCGCGTTTTTACAGAGACCAACCTGGTGCACCATCAAAACCCGAACTTCCCTCTCTATCTCCTCGAGCTTCTTAGCAAACCTTCCATTGGAATGTTGGTCAGCTCAGGAAGACTGAGAGAGCACAACCCTTGACCCCACGCCACATTTTAAACATGCCACATATCATGCATACCCTAAATTGCAAGGACTAACCTTTGAACAGCTCAGACTGTTCAAAGACCTTAGATCCTCACAAAACCCATATATGACATCTCATCTATGGTATACAAAACCCATATCTGACATTTCCTAAATATGGCATTTTCCAAATATGACATTTCTCAGATATGACATTCCCCAAATATGGCATTTCCCAGTTATGACATTTCCCAAATATGGCATTTCCCATATTTGACATTTCCAAAATATGACATTTTCCATATATGCCATTTCCAAAATATGGCGGTTCCCATATATGCCATTTTTAAAATATGGCATTTCGTAAACATGACATTTCCCAAATATGGCATTTCCTATATTTGACATTTCCCAAATATGACATTCCCCATACATGACAATACACAAATATGGCATTTTCCATACATGCTATTTCTTAAATATGGCATTTCCAATATATGATATTTCCCAAACAAAATTATTAATCCAAAAAATGCCTATTTGTATATGCCTATAGGACACTATTTTCAACGCCCCTGTTTTCCCCATCTGTGAATTGCCGCAGATGCACTAGCACCATCTAGATGTGCCTGCAATGGTCTGCAATGGTCGCCGGCGGTGGATTTTTTGTTATTTCTACAAAGAAGCCAAAATGCAGCTCCTCTCCTGCTCCTGGAAAGACCAAACACGGATAAGGTACAGTAGAACCTTAATTTACAAAAGTCTGTTCTGACGTACACAACATGTTTCAATTTACGAACGGGACAAAACTCTGTGTGCTCCTAAATAAGTGCAAAGTTTTAGTGAATATGGTGTTAAGAAGAATCACAAACGTATTAATGTTGATTTAAAAAAAGAAATTATAGCTAAACATGAAAGTTGTGATCGCGTTTTGGATCTTGCTAAGAAGAACAACATGGTGAAATCGACGATCTGCACTATTTTATATAGAATAAAGATGGGTTTATTTTTAGGTAATTAAACTGCTTTCTTTTAAGATTACTGTTATACAGAATATGTGAACCGGCCTGTGAACAGATCTAACGCTATAGAATCTTGTACAAATTTTATCAGGTTGGTGTTGAGCAGAGCCCCAAAAAGCACCGATTAAAATATTGAAATATAGGCAAAGTTGTTGATAAGGGGGAATTAGAGAAAAGGGACATTTTTCGGGTCTCTTTAGCACACAAGCCCTTGTTTCCTGGTCTGAATCCAATGCAGGTTCTTGTGCATTTTGTCGTTCAACTGCCAATAAATTTAATTTCACACATAATAATGTATTATTTCCACATATAAAACAATACTATGTTTAAAAAAATTTGGACGAAGAACGCATTATTTGGATTTACATTGATTGCAATGGGAAAAATTGATTTGAATTACGAACTTTTCCATTTACGAACAGGATCAAGGAACAGATTAAGTTCGTAAATCGAGTTTCCACTGTAAGTGAAAATGCGATGACTGCAACACATGGGATGCCTAGAAAAAGGCCGAAGAACGAAGATGAAGTTGTATTTTAGAAAGGTTTCCTGTTGACAAATGTTTATTAGTATTAAGGTAAGCAATCTGAAAGTTTGCAAGAGTACAAAGAGTAATATATATATATTGTATGTACTCAAAACATATGAGTACATTGCACTTGATTACAAACATGTACTCATAATGGAATATTACAATTTATATAAATGGCCACAAGGATTAATGTAAATGAAATTATGAGTACAAAGAATAATTGACTACTGTATGTACTCAATATGTATGAGTACAATGTACTCACAATGGGTGATTACATTTTACTAATGTACATACATGAGTAATTGAAAACCATTTGCACTCAAAATGTGTGAGTATACTGTGAACTCGATTACCAAAATACATGTAATTAAAAAATAGACTTCAGCAGTAATGACTCAACATTTGAAAGAAACACGTATATAAGACGTGCGTTTGATTGAAAATTACTTCCAGAACCTTAAGTAGTTTGAAACATTAATCATCAGATTACTTTCGCAAATATTGTGCAAAGCACATGGGAAACGTTGCACCATCTACTGGTCAATTAAATGGACACAATGATTGCCTATGCAAACACGCAGTGTGGCACATTTCTGTTACTGGTACAAATTGGGTTAAAATTTTAAAAGGCGTTGGCCTCGCATTGTCTCCCACATTTACAATCTCTTTACTATTTCCACAAAACGACGAAAGTTAGATTTTGGGTAAATACAGTGGTTTTGAAATTGTATTGTTTTTTGCCAGACTATTACACTGAGCATAATGGATAGCTTTATTTCATAGTTTTTTTAAATTTTGTTACAAATTTAGTATATGTAAGATCCCCTATGCTAATTTTTAAATTAGCATAGGGATCCTCCCTTAAAGTCATGATCTAAGATCGACGACCCGTGTTTGGTATCGCTTCTCGGCCTTTTGGCTAAGATCAAAGTGTAGTATCTCATTTCAAGCTGAGTGACTTGTTGGTGTCTGCAACTGTTAGAGCTGGTCGACACTTGACTTTTGGGCTATTTTATAGTCTAAAAATAACCCCAAGAGCACTTCATTGGTGTCAGGATCGGATCTGGCGGTTTGGAGATACCCAGCAGTCCCTTCTTTTTGCCTTCCAACTATTGTGTGTTTTTGCTGATCGACACATCATAATTGGTTGTTTAAAATTAATAATATGACCTAGGGCATCCCAACCGATGTCAGGATCAGATCCAGCAAACACATTGCCACAATTGGCCTACCCCACGTCTACCAAGGGTAGTTTTGGAGGGTGCAGCAACTAGAACGCTGTTTTATCTGATCACTACTTTGCTTTTTGGGCTTTTTTCTCCGTTGTTCTATCCACTTTTATTGTTTCAGATTTGTATTTGGAGGGATTTTGGGCTTCACTTGTGCCAGACCCGGGCACTCCATTTAAAATTTTCAGTTATTACATGGAGCAACCATTGATTCAATGTAACCCAAAACATTTTTTGAATCAGTTTTTATCAGCTTAATATCTGATACGCACCCTATTGGGGAGCGAGAATATTAAACTGATTTTTGGAAACTGGCAGAGTGTTAGAAGCTTGCTCCACCTCGTTTGCGAGTTGGCATGGTATTGCACTACTTCCAAAATCGGCCCATCTCCAATAAGGAAAATAAAAACAAATAAAATTTCAAAATAAAATGTTAAGAATTACGCCTCGTAATGTGGAGTAATTTCTATTGGATTGCCAGATTTAAGACACGTTCACCACAGATTAAAGAATAAAAATGGGTGTCATAATTGGTGTATCTACCTTACTCTGGCAACAACAACAACACCAACAAAAATCAAAAAAGAATCTTCATCTGAGAAACAAACATTTGTTCAAGAAATCAATTAAGAATCGTCGCATTTATAATTTACAAAGTAATCAAAAATGCTTATAAATGCATATATTTCCATTTGGAATAAATCCTTTAAGATACAATTAATAAAATGATATTTTTAAGGAATATTTGAGAGCAATGAAATTAGACATTCAAGTTGCTATGCTAAAGGT
The DNA here is from genome assembly GCA_034696685.1 of Julus scandinavius. Lineage (NCBI taxonomy): Eukaryota > Metazoa > Arthropoda > Diplopoda > Julida > Julidae > Julus > Julus scandinavius. The sequence continues at coordinate 4,110 of JAQGAE010004674.1, read as the reverse complement.
AATGGGTGATTACAATTTACAAATGCCCACGAGTATTAACGTAATATGAAATTACGAGTGCAGCGGAACCTCGGTTTACGATCTTAATCTATTCCTCGGCCCTGTTCGTAAACAGAAAAGTTTATTGACCGAATCAATTTTTTCCATTATTGTAAATCCGGATATTGCATTCTTTGTCCCAGAATAATTTTTTTTACATGTTATGGCTTATGCATGGAAATAACACAGAAAGGAAATAAATATAACAGTAATATTAGAAGAAAGCAGTTTAATACATACATCTATGATTTCCAACATTATTGGAAATAAAGACGTAACCAACGCGGCATCGTAATGCTGATGTTGCTGCAAATCAAGTTCATTCGCAAATTATGTTTAAGGATTTTTTTTTAAAAAACATTGTTAGCATTAGAAATTTTTGTATTCTGTTGCTAATTATATGATTTAAGATTCAAATTGACGTCATCAATGGATCGTCATTGATTGCATCTGCAATCGGCATGGATTAAACAAGAGGCAAAGCTTTGCCATATATTTGCGATGTAGGCTATATCTTTAAAACTAATATGATTTTAAGTTAAATCCTTGGAAGTTATAACATTTTTGATGTTACCAGTATTTAGTAAAACTTATTAGTAACAAAAATGTTCTGCTGAAACTCGGAAAGCGAAACAACATGTGGTGTTCGTAAACTGAGGTTCCACAGTACAACGGGTAAATGAATACCAGCTGTACTCAAAATGTATGAGTACGTGTACTCACAATGGGTAATAGCAAATTTCAGATGATCACGACTATTAATGTAATCTGAAAAGTCATTTTCTCACTATAACAAGAAATTGATTGAAAGTTATTTATTCTGGGTGTACGTCTGAATGATAAAAAAATATTAGTAAAGCAGTAACAGCCCTAAAGTAAGCGAGAACTAGATTAGTTTGAGTTTATGAAATTATTCTTATTACCAGGCCCCAATATATACCTGGAGGGGAGGAAAGTTTGAAATCTAAAAATGGTGGTTAACCCTTTCAAATTGAATAGATCTTAAAAAATTACTACAGCTAGAAAAAGAAATTTGCTAATTTAAGCATGAGATTGAACATGTCCGTCACTATTGCTCGCTGTATATTTCTGCTAGTTTTAAAACTTTTCTTTTAAGTTGTCCTAGAAGTAAAATGTGGGAATGCTCCGAGCCAGTCATCGTTTTGCCCAATTGCAATGTTTTAAGTGCGCTTTTACGCTGCTTTTTGATTTAACGTTTCCCATATACGTATGACATACCCTATTCACGTTTTTATATGGCATATAAACCCATATCTGTCATGTCCCATATATTGTATCCGTTAGTTGTATGCAATACCTATTCGGTGTTAAGCATGACTTTTCATTAACCGATTATAAAGTTTCAACTATTGACAGCTAGAGCCTTATCTTTTATTGTAAACTAAAGTAATTTTTTGTTTTTATTCACCAGATGGTCTAATTCATGGCAGTTCTTAGATATCACAAAATCATATTCCATTAAAGAATATTGTAAAAAATAAAAAAAATTAGCTGGGAAGTTATGTGGCTAAATTAGAAAAAAAGTGTCGTTTCTGTTTTGTCTGTCCAGTTATGCGCACTTTTTTTTAAACGTAAAATACGCTGTCAGCATATTTTTAAATATTTAGCATCTTCGTAGATTTAACCGATGCAAAATAGGATTTAGGCATTCCAATTTACTCGTGAAAATCATTATCAAACTTAATGCACTATTTGAAATTAGTAGTAAACGCCAGTTAATGCTGCAAATTCCTGTCCTCTTCTGTAAATCTCATTAATTGGAAAAATCCTATATAAAAAGTTTTCAGACGTTATCGAGTAATTTTAAGGTGCGTTTTCACGTGAGATCAACCCTTGTGAGTTACTCGTTACACATCACTTTTTCTCCGCAAATTTTCCCAAACTTAGGTTTAGATATTAAAAAAGCCCTAAACATTAGCATCTCGACAGGTACTCTCATATTTCGAACATGGTTCGCATTAGCAGTATCATGCACATTTTTAAACGTGCTTCACGCGAGGAACTCTTATAGCAGCTCGAAAAAATCACAGGATATAAGGTCAGCCAGACAGTGCAGGATTAGCCATATAGTAGAAGTAGCAAATGCTACGGGTTCCGCGTGTTTCGCTCGTAATATTTGCTAAGAACCCTGCGCTGGCTTAATCCGGCACTGCAGCCCATCCACAATCTCTACAACACCAAGGAAGTAATGGAGCATCTAGCCAAATCTGATAACACAAAGCTCAATGGGGTTTCGGATATCCAGCTATGGAGTCTGCACTTATTTCATTTTAGGTTGTACCAGATTATGAAAACCAGGATTACAAAGTTAATGATGCAAACCTGCACAATGGGATATTTCATTACCGCTTATGAGAATTTTGGTAAATGGATGGAAGTTACCATTGAGGATCGACTTCCAATAGTTAATGGGCATCCCGTCTTTGCCTATTCTCAACAGAGCAATGAATTTTAGAGTTCATTTTTAGAAAAAAGCCTATGCCATGTAAGTTGGGCCAAAATAATAATCGGAAGTGAAAATCTAATGTAATAGTATGTTTTTTTAAAAGAAAAATTTACAGACTTTTTAAGTTGTACGCTGCTAGGGAGGGTGGGAACTTAACTTTACCGCTGATGATGAACCGAAGAGGAAGGATTTGTTTCGTACATTGCAGAAGGAATGCGACAAGTATTCGTTGATATGCTTTGCCATCAATGTGTGTAGATGAAAATTATGGTCTGTATAAAGGTGTAAAAAAGCCTTTATTTCTGACAACGTTTCGTCCATATATTAGACTTCATCAGGTCAACAAACTAAAATATTCAAAAGAGAGTACAGCAATTAAAAACAATAAGGGCCAGCAACCTCCCAATCAATTTTTCACATCCATAAAACATATATAAAATTATGCAAAATAGATAAAACGTTGCTATTTTCACAATAGAATTGCAACTAACCGGTCGTATTACACGAATTTTTAAAGCGTGTGGCGAACACAACCCTCAAAGCAAGGCCAAATGGTATTTGCTACACTAGTTAAAATAACACAGAACACACGTCAGACTCCTGGAGTACACTATATCCAACAGTCAATAAAATTATAACAATAAAACTAAAACTAAAAATAAAAAAATAAAAATGCCAACTACTGAACACTAAGCCAAAGCCAAGTTACCTGTGCACAGCCCAACTTAACATGGCCCACCCGTCCAATGAATCAAGCCAATTGCCTAGGTTAATATCCTGCCTCACCAAGGCGACCATCATACAACTTAAAAGTATTAAGATACACCTAAATAACGAAATTGGTGTACAGTTCGAAAGCCTCAACCAAATATTCGCGTTTTGAATTATTATGATCACACCCAATACCCAAATCACATCAATGCCATAATTACCAATGCATCCAACACCAGTCAGCCAAATTACACCCAACCATCACGTTGTAAAACAACAAATAACGATGCAATTATCATGAACCAGATCACACGCGAAAGAAACGGAATTTTACTGATACCCGTGCGGGCCAGGCCAAAACTTACTAAATTGTTGGCCATTATCCAGAGCGCCATAAGGCTGTAGAATAGGCACGTTATAGCCAGGCGGCAAATTTGAATTTGAAGCCAGGTGCAAGTATTGTGCCTGCTGCATTAATGCATTGGGTGGTGGTGGCCACAAACTAGGAATTTCCCCTGTAGGTGGTCTTGAGGGCTGTGGAAGGAAGTAAAAGGGCCGTGGTGGTCTATACGCGAAGGCAGGTGGAAGGGTTAAATGCACAGAAGGGTAAGACGGTCCTTAGGCTATACGACCAATAGAAGCACTCATATTGTAAGCCACTGCCATACTATTACCAGGCATATCCCTGTGAGAACTACCAGTTCCATTTATCATTTGGTTTTGAATAACCACCGGTGAGGCATTAATATTTTTTGGATAGGTTAAGGGATTTGTTACCGCACGTCTACCAAACCATGAATTACCCAACCCATGACTACGTGCATTTCTATGGACATTTGAATGCTGACTAGCCAACCCAGTATTTATAGGATGATGTTTTTTCAAAATTCCTT
>JAQGAE010004673.1:0-12376 GCA_034696685.1 Julus scandinavius | reverse complement strand
CACAAAGAGCCTCTCCAGGTCCCATAAAGAGCCTCTGTAGGTCTCTTATATCTCTCCAGGTCCTTTCAAGAGTATATATCCAGGTCTCTTTAAGAGTGGTTCTAGGTAGGTTCCTTTAAGAGCCTCTTCAGGTCCTTTAAAGAGATTCCGCATGTCCGTTCAACAGCCTTATCCATGTTCCTACAAGAGCTTCTGCAGGTCTCTTCAAAAGCCCCTCCATTTCACATCAAGTGCCCTTCCAGGTCTCTTCAAGAACCATATCGAGTATTTTCAATAACCTCTCCAGTTCCTTTCAGAAACCCCTCCATGTCCTCTGAAGAGCCCCTCCATATCCTATCAAGAACTTTTCGCTTCTGCCCTCATCTTTGACCATTTCAATATCCCTTGTTCGAACCATCCCCCTAGGGCCCCAAAGAAGAGCTCAGTACTCACATCCGTAAGTGTAAGGATCTCCGATGTACTCCGACGGACATGTGCACATGTAGCTTCCGGGCGTCTGTTTGCATTCCGCGCTTCGATGGCACACGCTCTGGGAGCAAAAGTTCATTTCTGGAAGAGAGAGGAAAGGGCCGTTTAGCGTCTCCTGTCCCGTCTTCCAACTCCGTACTCTTCTGTCTGCCGCTGGAACAGGATCGCTTACCTTCGCACTGCACTCGAGGATCGCCGTTGAACCCTGGCTTGCATCGGCAGACGGCTTGTCTGTTCTGGGAGATGCAGACGGTGTTCTTGCCGCAAGCGTTTTGGCACGGATCTGCGGGGGAAAAAATATTAGAAATGTGTTTCTTGAGACCCTAGCGGTCCTTAGTACCGAAAAGGTTCTGGAAGCGGTCCTTACCTTTGCATTCGTATTGGACGCAAGCCATGTTGCCCTTGCAGTCCTTGTTGGCGATGCAACCCACTGGAATGCAACATGAAAAGTTAGCGTAGGTCAAAGGGTCATCTTGCCCAAAAAAAACTCTTGCGGTCCTTACCTGGGACACATCCCTTCTGCAGGTCGTTGGCATCTCCGATGTAGAGTCCAGGAGGACAGGTGCAAGTGGCAGCGTGGTGCGATGCCACGCAGACTGCGTTGGGACCGCATTTCCGCAACTGGCAGACGTCTGAAAGGACAAGACGTACATTTTGATGAGTTTACTTTGTCTGCGGAGGACACTGTCGGAGCGTCCAACTCAATGTCCACTATCTTGTTTCGATGGACCGTTACGTATTACAAGACTGTCTGCCGATGTATTGCACTCACCGATGCATTGGAATGTTCCCTGTTGCTGGATGCAAACTTTGTCTTCTGGACAGTGTCTATCGTTCTGGCAGATGTCTTGTCGGATCGCTGCAAGACAGATAATTAAAACAAGGCGTTAGCGATGTGTCCAACAACTTCTTCGAGGATAGTTCATTGTCTTCAATGTCTTACGTTGGCATCCATCTCTGCTGTTCGGATCTCCCGTGAAGCCGGCCGTGCACTGACATTGTCCTTTTCTGTGGATGACCACGCATTCAGCGTTCTTAGGCTTGCAGCGGAACTCCAAGCAGGCATCTGTTCAGAAGAGAGACTTGTCGGTCAGGAGGACAAAAAACCTTGCCGAAGCGAGGATGTTGGACGTCGGTACTTACGAGCGCAGGTCTTGGTCCCCAAGCGAGTGACCTTGCAGTTGTCTTCCTTCGACGGACAGTCGTTGTCTTGCTGGCACGGTGAGTTGTCAGCTGAGGGAAAGAAAAACTGTTAAAGAGGATTCCTCGGTGGATTTCTTATCGGTCTTATCAGCAAGAGCTTTGAAGAGATTCTCATCAGTAAGAGCTTTGAAGAGATTCTCATCGGCAAGAACTTTTAACAGATTCTCATCGGCAAGAACTTTTAAGAGATTCTCATCGGCAAGAACTTAAGTGATTCTTGTAATACTCCGATTAAAGAAAGTCGCTTACGGATGCAGCCTCTGCTCGGATCGTTCTGGAAGGGTACGTAGTCTTCTCGGCAGCGGCACACCGGCCTGCGGTTCTCCACGGAACACACGGCACCGGCTCCGCAACTGATCTCATCGCAAGCATCTGTGCGGAATTAGAAAAAACAAAACGTTAGGTTCCACTAAGTGGTCTCATTGCCGTGCTTCTGGAGCTGTTGCCGAAGAGGAACGTACTCTTGCAGATTGGTCTTCCGGTTGGTCCCGGACGACAGATCTGTCCGTGAGGACATTCGTTGTCCGTGGTGCAAGTGACCTCGTAGATCGCTGGAACGAGAGGCAAGAGGTCATTAGCCGATGATGTCCCTTCGTAATTTGTCAAAAAAGGCCATTAGCAAAAGGTCCTTACCGATACATCCGAGAGTGAGGTCGTAGGGGTTGCCGTGCGGATATTCGGCCCTACACACGCATTCGGCACGGTGGTTGCCTCCCTGGCAGTAGGCGTTGGGACCGCATTGGGTCACTTTGCATACATCTGGCGGGAGAAAACATTCAAATCAGTTCATTAATTCCCTTCAAGAGTCTCTCCAGGTCCCTTCAAGTCTCTCCAGGTCCCTTCAAGAGCCTCTCCAAGTCCCCTCAAGAGTCTCTCCAAGTCCTCTCAAGAGTCTCTCCAAGTCCCCTCAAGAGTCACCAGGTCCCTTCAAGAGTCTCTTCAGGTCCCTTCAAGAGTCTCTCCAGGTCCCTGCTAGAGTCTCGCCAGGTCCCCCAAGAGTCTCTCCAGGTCCCCCAAGAGTCACTCCAGGTCCCCTCAAGAGTCTTCAGGTCCCTTCAAGAGTTTCTCCACGTCCCTTTAAGAGTCTCTCCAGGTCCCTTCAAAAGTTTCTCCAGGTCCCTTCAAGAGTCTCCAGGTCCCCTCAAGAGCCTCTCCAGGTCCCTTCAAGAGTCTCTCCAGGTCCCTTCAAGAGTCTCTCCAGGTCCCTTCCAGGTCTCATCAAGAGTCTCTCCAGGTCCCTTCAAGAGTCTCGAGGTCCCTTTTAAGAGTCTCTCCAGGTCCCTTCAAGAGTCTCGAGGTCCCTTTTAAGAGTCTCTCCAGGTCCCGGTCCCTTCAAGAGTCGCCAGGTCCCTTCAAGAGTCTCTCCAGGTCCCTTCAAGAGTTTCTCCAGGTCCCTTCAAGAGTCTCTCCAGGTCCCTTCAAGAGTCTCTCCAGGTCCCTTCAACAGTCGCCAGGTCCCTTCAAGACTCTCCAGGTCCCTTCAAGAGTCTCTCCAGGTCCCTTCAAGAGTCTCTCCAGGTCCCTTCAAGAGTCTCTCCAGGGCCCTTCAAGAGTATATCCAGATCCCTTCATCCACGCCGACCCTTTTAAGCGGCAGATGCCCTTACCGGTGCACAGCCTGAATCCCTGCGGTCCAGTGATACATATCTCGTTGTCCTTGCACACCGATAGGTCGTTGATGCATTGGTCCCCTTTGCAGCCGTGCATAAGGTCCGTCGGATCTCCCATGGGGAAGGTGGGCAGACATTTGCACGCCGGAAGGCCCTTTTCCACCACGCAGAAGGCGTTGGGGCCGCACGCGTGGTTCTGGCACGGATCTGCGGATCGAAAAAGAGAAAAAGGTCCTTGTAAGTCACGGTTGCGAGTCCGAGACTAAGGCTTTTTTTGGGAATGGGCCCTTTTACCTTGTAGGCATACGTAGTCTTGGCAGATGAGGTTGGGTGAGCCACATTCCAGGTGGTTGTTGCACTTGCATCCGGGTCTTCCGGGACATTCTCCGATTTGCGGTATCGATGGAATCTTATTGGCTGAAACAAGTTTTGAAATGTTGGAATTTTCCTGAACTGAAATCCGGGAACTTTGTCCGATGCTACTTACAGATACAGCGGACGTACGGATTTCCGTAGTATCCGTCATCGCACTCGCAGGCGAAACTTCCGATGGTGTTGCGACAGTGCGCGTACTCCCCGCAGACGTTGCCTCTGGAGCACTCGTCGTAATCTGAAACATCGTACAAAAAGTTTAAGCATGTTCAGAGTCCGTCTTCCGTTCCGGTGTCCGGTGTCCTTACCGTTGCATCCGAGGTAAGGGCTTCCCACGAATCCCGGTGGACATACGCAGTCGACCCTGTTGAGTCCCGGAACGCAGTACGCGTTGCTACCGCACTGGATCTGCGTGCAGCTCTTCGGGGCGGCTATGATTGCGATACAAAGACAGAGGTTAGAATCAACAAAGAATCCTTGGAAAGTCATAGAAGAGATTCCCGGGAACACTCACGGCTGCACTTCTCATAGGGATTTCCGGAGAGTCCCGGACGGCAGACGCACTTGTTGGGGAATCCGTATTCGCATTGGGCACCTTCTCCGCAGGTCGGAATGCAGAATGGTGGACCAATAACTGTGGAAATTAATCAATCGTTAAAGTTGCTCGGGAAACTTGAGCATGAGCAAGAACTCTGATGAGCAAATGGACATTCGAGATAACTCCGAAGCAGGGGCTTAGTGAGGAATCAAAACTGTGGACTTGAATGTCATGAATGTCACAAGACTTCTGACACGATCCATTGACCCTACCTCTGGCCAAGACCTTGACAAGACTTGACAAGGTCCATGGACAATACTTGAATAGATCCAATGATAGGACTTTTTGAATGGTCCAATGACAAGACTTTTGACAAGGTCCATAAACAAGAATCTTGACAAGGTCTATTAATAATACTATTGTCATGGTCCATTGACAAGGCTCTTGACAAGGATCATGGACAAGACTTTTAAAAAGATTCAGAGGTAGGACTCTTGACAAGGTTAATGGACAAGACTTGAAAAGATTCAAGAATAGGACTCTTGACATGGTCCATTGACGACTCTTGACAAGACTCTTGACATGGTTTATTGACAAGACTTCTGATAAGATCCATTGACAAGACTTGACAAGATCCAGACGCAGGACTCTTGTTGTGCCCAAGGAAGACAGTCTTTGTCAGGCGCCGATGCGATATGGTCACGTTAAGATGTCCTAACATTTCTAAGTTTGCAAATCGGACACTGCCTCGAAAGTCTCGTCAAACCATTTGCACGTTGTCCGCGGACAAACACCATGACATTGCTTTCTGACTTACTGGGAACGCAGAGCAGATTCGGGTTTCCGATGAAGAACGGCCAGCAGACGCATCTGTTTCTGGTGCGGTCGCATCTCGCTCCAACACCGCAGACGATTCCTTCGCATCTCGCTGTTGGTAAAAAAAGATAACGGATTAGCCAGTCGACAGACCAACACCCCCAACGACGATGTTCCCAGACGTACCTTTACACCGCCCTTGGATGCATCCTTGTTCCCCGTCACAGTCCTTGTCCTGCGTGCAAGATTCTACAAAAGCGCAAGAGTTTGGTCATATGGCGCGAAAGAAGATAGCGGACAAGGATGTAGTGTCTGGAGAAACTCTTTATCCTTACCTTTGATGCATCGTCCTCCGGCGTGAGGAAGTCCCGTGAAGCCGTCCGGACATTTGCAGGTCACGTTGCCCTCTTTGGTGATCACGCACTGCGCGTTGCTGCCGCACACGTAGTTCTCGCACACTGGAGAACACAAAAAGAGATTTCAGAACTATAGTGATATGCCGGCTACGCTACCCGCAAGAAGACGGATACTCACTGGACACGCATTTGTCGTCGCTTGTCTTCTTGAAGCCAGCGAGGCACTCGCATTGGGCCACGTGGTTCTGCGCCACGCAGTAGGAGTTCAAACCGCAGTCCTTGTTGCAAGCGTCTAGGAAAAATGGACATGGACAATGTTACCGTCGATGACCGCCCGAGTTTTGAATTTACGGACAAGGAGGTCTTGTAAAGGTTCATCAGTGTCCGGACGTGTTGTACTTACCGACGCAGCTTTTTCCTTCGCACTTCTTGTCTCCGGGACATTCGTCGTCTGTCATGCATTCGGAAAGACCTCCGGTACCTGAACGATAAGAGACGTTGTCAGATTCTTGCGAGATCAAGAGATCAAGGGATTCAACAAGAGACCAAGATCCAACTTACAGATGTAGCTTCCGATGGTGTTCACGCATTCGAGACTAGCAGCGCACGGATTTTGAGAGCATTCGTCCAAATCTGCAGAACATAAAGACATCCAAAAGGTGAGATACTCAAAGGGCCCGTAGCAAGATTCAACCCCCGCTACGACTTCCTCGTACCTTCGCATCCGTTGACCGGATCTCCCGCATAACCCATGTCGCACTCGCATTTGCCTCCGGTGGGAGTGATGGTGCACTTGGACCGGAAGCCGCACGGCACAAAGTCGCAAGGACCTAAAAGCGAGCGAAAGCTCCTTCGTTAATCGCAACGCTACGAGGACAATCCCAAAAGCCCTTTCGATCTGCTGAGAAAATCTACGGATACTCACTGCGGCAGTTGGAACCGTCTTGGACGTAGGGCGGCAAGCACTTGCACTCTCCGGGACGGACGCAGACCTGGTTCATGGGGCACTGGTTCTTGGACCTACATTCCAGCGCTACGAAGAGGATCACGAAAGTGAAACGTTAGTCGTCGTGAATTGGTTTCCGAAGATGCTCGGGCGGTAAGGACACTTACTTATGGGCTTGCATCCGACTTCCGGATGTCCGGTGAAACCGGCCAGACAGAGGCACTGGTAACTTCCCGGCAGGTTAACGCATTCCGTGTTTTCCTTGCATCCCGGACTGGCCATTTCGGTGCACTCGTTGATGTCTGGAATAATCGAGAAAGTCGTGCTGAGTCTGGGACCCTGGAGTCTCTGGGATCCTCAAGTGCGGGATCTCGACTTACCGCGACAGAGTCCGGCTTTGTCTTGGACGTGACCTTTGGGACATACGCAGAATCCGGCGCCACCGTTCAGCGACATGCAGCTTTGGCCGGAAGGACACGGATTGTGGGTGGAACAGTTGAAGCCGATGGCTTAAAAGGAACAGAAAATCAAAGGGCACTTTTTAGATTCTGACAGTTCAGAAAGTTCCGGGCCACTTGCATCGCCGAGTACTCGAGTAATCGAACTCAAAAAGCCGTGCGCTCTAAAAACAAGTTCTGTTACTCACATATGCAGAAGTCTCCCTGCTGGATCATGTGCGGGGTGCAGCCGCAGATGTTGCCATCCTTGATGCCCTTAAGGCACATCAGATTATTGGGGCAGTCGACATCCAGTGCGCAAGTCCTCTCTGGCAGGAAAAAAAGTTAAAGGACACGTTGAGACATTGCGCGGCACTTCTGGGACAACAGATTTCCTGTCCGGTTGTCCGCTACGAGATAGCCGCCCGCTCCATCAATACGCAAAAACTCACCGAGCTCCCAACAGGAGACGTATGGGTTTCCGGAGAATCCAGCCGGACAGCTGCACTCGTAGCTGCTGGGGATGTTGCGACAGTTGGCGTTCAGTCCGCACACCGGCTTGTCCTTCACTTCCAAGCACTCGTTGACATCTGGAAAGGAAGTCACCGTTTTAAAAAAAGTGTTGGACAAGACTAAACCTCCCGAAGAGGGTTTAAGAAGAAAATCCGGCAATGCCGAAACAAACCTCTGCAGTGTCCTTGCGAGGCATCGCGGATGAATCCGGGACGGCAGATGCACACGTGGATGCCGTCTGCCTCCACGCACTGCTCAGAGTCCGCGCAAGGCGTCTTCCGGCAGTCCGGTTCCTCCTCCTTGGGGGTGCACTCCACCCTCGGATCTCCCTCGAAACCCTCGGCGCACTCGCACCAGTAAGATCCAAAGGTGTTCCTGCACACGGCGCCTTTGCCGCACTGCGGCGCCCTGGTGCACTCGTCGATGTCTGGAAGAAGAAAAACATGTAGGTCATCGTCGGTATCCTGAAGTTCCGGAAGAGATTATTAAAAAATATCTCGATCGCTACCTTCGCATCCGGACACTTCGTTGGGAAGTCCGGCGAACCCTTCTTCGCACATGCACTTCGGCATGCCGTTGATGAGGATGCACTGGGCGTTAAGTCCGCAAGCCACGGAGTCGCAGGGATCTTGATGGAAGAAAGAGAAGATTCATGTTACGTGGAATCTACGAAAGATCTGGAGTTGCCGAGACCAGAAGAGGCTCTACGGCAACATCCGCGAAAGACTATGGCACTTACGGCGGCAGTCCTCTCCGATGTTAGGTTCCGGACAGACGCACATGTGGCTGTGGTCGCAGAAGGCGTTTCCGGGACAGGTGTTGTTGTTCTGGACATTGCATTTGAGGTGAGCCAAGCACTTGACGCGGGGATCTCCCTCCGTGTCCGGAGGACAGGCGCAGGAGAAGCTGCCCGGAGTATTAGTGCAGATTGCTCCTGCTCCACAACCCACTTCCTTGCACTCGTCAATGTCTGCGAAACAGAAAAGAATCAAGACGTGTTCCGTGGACATCTACTTCACCAAGAGTCTTCTTTGGACTCGCAAGAATCTTACCGACACATCCTCGTCGAGGATGTCCACGGTATCCTGGCGGACATGTACAGGTGAAGCTTCCGAGGGCATTGGCGCAGACCGCGTTGTGGCCGCACATACCGTAAGGGCCGAACATCTTGGTGTCGCACTCGTCGATGTCTGCCGAAGAGAAAGAAGGACCTCGTTGAGACGGACATCTTCCTCCGAGTAGCTGGATGGAAGATTCGGCACTTACCTTTGCACATTGCGGACACGTTGTGAGGCACGAAGGAAAATCCCTCGTCACAGATGCAGAGCGCGCTTTGTCCGTCCGGTTTACAAGTAGAGTGTGGTCCGCAGCTGACGCCGTCGCACACGTCTGTAAGAAGAAAGTCTTGTAGCGACCAGAGTTTTAGCCGCGGGGAAAGTCGGTTGTCGTTACTTACGTTGGCAAGATGTCTTGGGATCGCCGATGAGGAGGCTCGGACAGGAGCACTCGTAGCTTCCGTCCAGGTTCATGCATTTGGCGTTGTTGCCGCAAGGGAACGGATGTAACATGCACTCGTTGATGTCTGCAAAAAAAACGAAAGACGATCGCGGATTAGTACTGCGGCCACCTCGTGCCGGCAATCGGCGTGTCTGAGCAATGGGTGAGCGTTACCTCGGCAAGGGACTTCAGGAGGAGAACCCTGGTAGCCCTGGATACACTTGCAGGTGTAGCCGCCCAATGTGTTGGTGCAGATGGCGGTCTCACCGCATGGATTAGGGCCGCTGCATTCGTCTCGATCTGGAGGAAGAAAGAAATTTGGCACATCAGATGCGGGAAGAAGCGGGAGCGATGGATGATGGACAATGCAGCATGGATGATGGACGATGAACAATGGAGGATGAAGGATGGATGATGGACAATGCAGCATGGATGATGGAAAATGAACAATGGAGGATGAAGGATGGATGATGGGCGATGGAGGATGGATGATGGGCAATGGAGGATGGAGGATGAAGGATGGATGATGGACAATGCAGCATGGATGATGGAAAATGAACAATGGAGGATGAAGGATGGATGATGGACAATGGAATATGGACAAAGAAGGACAGATGATGGACAAAGAATAGCAGACAAGGATCTTACCGGCACACACTGGACCTTGAGGTTCAAACCCTCTTCGGCAATGGCATGCCGATTCCGCGCACTGGGCGTAGTCCGTACACTCAGAGTCCACTTTGCAGCTAATGTTGACGGACACTGTAACGACACGTTAGGAGACATTACTTCAGGATGTTCCCAAATCATGAAAACTCAAAATGCGAGACTCCGAGACTGCGTCTTACCTCTTTCGCAAGCAACATCCGGCAGTCCGTCGTAACCGTCCAAACACTTGCACTGGTAACTTCCGAGGGTGTTGATGCAGACAGCGCCGAAGCCGCATCTGTCTTTCTCGGCACATTCGTTGATGTCTACGGGAAGGAAAAAACAGAAGAGGTTCAACTTCTGTAAGAAACTCCAGAAAGCTTACGAAGCCAGCAGCGGCGGTCACTCACCAAGACATCCGCTAAAGGGATTTCCAGTGAAACCTTCCCTGCAAGTGCAGCTGAAGTTTCCTGGAGAATCTCTGCACTGGCTGTTAGATCCGCAAGGATTCGTTTGGCATTCGTCTACGTCTGGAACAGACAAAAGAGTTTTAATGACCGGAACGGAAGACCACAACGGAACAGCATCCGGGATTGCACGGTTCCGGGCTTACTTTGGCAAGAGATTCTTGGATTTCCAGAATACCCGGAGCGACACAGGCACACGTAGCTGCCGGCGGTGTCCTCGCAGACTGCGTCCTTCCCGCAGATGCTGGGTCTGGAGCACTCGTTGATGTCTGCAATGAAGACGGACAAGGATTTATCAAATTCAGAGCATCTGGGTTTTTTAAGACTTCGGAATCTTAGGAGTCTGGGGCTTTGACGATCTAAACATTTTAAGAATCTTGGTCTTTGAATGTCTTACTGTCGCATTTCTTGTACGGATCTCCGTTGAATCCGTCGAAGCATCTGCATATGTAGCTTCCTTCTGTGTTGTGGCACGCTGCATTTTCACCGCACATGTCTGGACGCTCGCATTCCGCAATGTCTGCAAGAGGTCAACGGAATATGTGTTAAGTCTAAGCAACTCTGGACAACGGGATACGTCTTAAGTATCGGCAATTCTGGACAGTGGAAAATGGGATACGTCTTAGGTATCAGCAATTCGATACATTGGACAACGGGATATGTCTTAAGTATCGGCAATTCTGGACATTGGACAATGGACTACGGAATGTTTCCAGTCCGGGTAACTCTGGATAAAAGAATACGGGATTTCTAAGCAACTCTGGACAATGGACAACAGGATACGTCTTAAGTATCGGCAATTCTGGACATTGGACAACGGCATCAAACAATGGACTACGGGATACGTCAAGTCCAGGTAACTCTGGACAGTAGGATACGGGATGTCTAAGCAACTCTGGTCAATGGACAACGGGATAAGTCTTAAGTATCGGCAATTCTGGACATTGGGCAAGGACATCAAACAATGGACTACGGGATACGTCTTAAGAATCGGCAATTCTGGACATTGGACAATGGACTACAGAATGCGTCAAGTCCAGGTAACTATGGACAGTAGGATACGGGATGTCTAAGCAACTCTGGACAATGGACAACGGGATATGTCTTAAGTATCGGCAATTCTGGACATTGGACAAGGACATCAAACAATGGACTACGGGATGTCTAAGCAACTTGGACGATGGACAATGGACTACACCATAAGTACCGGCAAGAACTTTACTTACCCTCGCAGGCAACTCTTGGGTTTCCGGTGAATCCAGGTGGACATTGGCACTCGTAGGAGCCCAAGAGGTTCCTGCACGTGGCCCTTGCGCCGCAGACGGAAGGGTCCTTGTGCTCGCACTCGTTGACGTCCGCGCATCCGGATGTGTACGGGTCTCCCACGTAGCCCGTTGGACACGAGCACTGGAAGCTGCCCTCGAGGTTCTTGCAAATGGCCCCAGCGCCGCAGATGTTCTCCGCGCATTCGTCGCGGTCTGTAAGCGAAACCACGGTTTTGTATTAAAGCGACACTGCAATAAGGGACCTTTGCTTCGGTAACTTCCGAAAGACTCACCGTGACATCCGGTGAAAGCATCGCCCGTGTATCCCGGGATGCAGGAACACGTGTAACTTCCTTCGGAGTTTGTGCAATAGGCCCTTTCGCCGCAAGAGTCCGCTCTTTGGCACTCGTCGATGTCTGAAAAGGTGCAACGGCAAAAGACCGTTGAGTTAAAATCTTTCTTCAAGACCTCGGAGGACCTATCCTCCAGGGTGTGAGGCCTCGGGTGCCCTTACCTCTGCATTCCTCGAATCCGTTCCCTTCGAATCCTTTGCTACAGTTACAGATGTAGCTGGCCGGCACGTTGCAACACTCGGCGTTCCGGACGCACTTGGAAGACAACTCCGGAATCTCGCATTCGTTGATGTCTAACCAAAGGGCACAAGAAAGAAACATGAGGATCAGTAGCGTGAGGCCATATGTTGGCCAGTAGACCATCGGGTCGACATTGGACAACATTGCGCTACGGGTGCCGCTGGAGCGCAGGGACCGCAAGTCTCATCGGATCATCGGACCACTGACCGGTTCAAAGATGCCATTGGACCACTGAACCGCAGATGCCATCGAAACTTTGGACCGCAGATGCCATCGGATCATTGGACCACTGACTGGTTCAAAGATGCCATTGGACCATTGAACCGCAGATGCCATCGGATCATTGGACCACCTACTGGTTCACAGATGCCATTGGACCAATGAACCGCAGAGGCCATCGGATCATCGGACCACTGACCGATTCAAAGATGGCATTGGTCCATTGAACCGAAGATGCCATCGGAACTTTGGACCGCAGATGCCATCGGATCATTGGACCACCTACTGGTTTACAGATGCCATTGGACCAATGAACCGCAGAAGCCATCGGATCATTGGACCACTGACTGGTTCAAAGATGCCATTGGACCACTGACTGGTTCACAGATGCCATTGGACCACTGGCCGATTCAAAGATGCCATTGGAC
>JAQGAE010004672.1:0-12378 GCA_034696685.1 Julus scandinavius | reverse complement strand
CAAAAACTTAAGTTTAACTTAAGTTTAACTAGAGTTATTTTGACGTTTTTTCCCAACTGTAAAATAACAAGTTTTTCAGCAGTTTCACCCCAAAATTTGAGTTTTTCTTAAGTTCATTTTGGCAGGGAATGTTAAGTCAAAAACAACACGCGAACAATATTTTCTTCAGTGACATTTTAGAGATTTCAAGGAACAGAATTTCGCTGGACATAACGAATTTGTGTAAATCGACCTTTACAACTAACTTGCAATGTTCTCCATTAAAACTGATACATGCAGCCATAATGATGTGATTACACACATCAGTTTCGTGCCCATTAGATTTCCATAAAGTGAAATTTCTTTCCATGAAATCTCTTCAGTGTGAATGCTTTGATACTGAACGGATTGCAAATGTGTGTAAATGGACTTTAATTAAACCTGTCATGCCCAAGGGACAAATTTGTCTTGATTACCTGATGAAATAGCAGGGCACACGCGGATACTGATAAACTTATTTAATAATAAAGGGTATAAACAAAAACGTTACATAAGTACTTCGACTGCAACTTGCAAAGCCTAAACAAATACAACTGAAAACCGTGCCCGAGCTCGTGCGCTCAAAAACAGGTGACCAGGTTGGTCCACCTCAAAACCCGGACTGCCCTTTCCACTGACCCAAGCTCATCAGCAAACCTTCTATTGGCCATGCTGGTCAGCCCGGGGCAACAGAGGTTGCACATAATCATCATACATCACATGCCGTGCATACCGTGCATAACCTTCCTGCATATTCACATACCGGTTGGGCCTGCCTCAGTTAACCCTAAACCCTTAACCTTGAGCTTCATCACATCCCCCAACACCTGTCCGTTCCTGGGGACATTACATTTCCATAAAGCCCATTAAAACCCGAAAAAAAATTCCCACTTCTTTGGCAGCGTAAAAAAATTTCGTTAACATAAAAAAAACCTTTTTTCATAAAAGTTTTCAAAAAAACAATCTCTTTAGGCATAAAACCGTTACCCACTCCCCCTTACAAAAAGGTCACCTTTATTCGGGAGTGGCCGTGTAACATTACTTTTTGGGATGCAGTGAACAGCTAAGGGGAAGCGTAACCCGGGCTCCGATTCTCGGAAGCGCTAGGGGTTTCTGTTGCCTTCTCTTGGAGGTAAAGATAATGGAGGGACATCTGTGTGTGACAAACAGAGTAGACAAAACTTAGCATTAAACCAGTGTTTTTTATTTTTGCATATGCAAGCAAGATAGCACTACACAAATATCAAGAGGTCTTATAGACTCTCTGGTCAGGGTCCTCTCGACCCAGGGCCTGGCATAGCTACATCAACAACTAAAGTAAAGTACCTAACACTTAAATATAAAGGAGGGTAACCCTAACATACCTATATACATACACTTTCCCTAAATCTAACTCTAATTCTAGGGCAAAACAAGATTCATGCTCACCAACAGCAGTCAGTAGTTTTCCTCCGAGGCAAAAAACTCAAGGGAACCAAACTCCCTTGTTACTTTGGTGATGGATCCGTCGTTTCTTCTTCTGTTGCCTGGTGAAGTTCTCCTGAGCTCTAGTCCGTGGTGTTATGTCCAAATGACCGAGTTATTTGAATAACCAAAGCCGGGCACATAGTTCACAAGAAATTATAACTTTATTTAACTGATTAAGATAACATCAAACTAAAGTACGCGGGCAGCAAATCGCTTGCCCCAAAACATAACTCAAATACCGAGACCTGAGCTCGAGCTCACAAAACGTCAGGTGACCTATCTGGGTTCACCTCTCAATCTCGACTGCCCTCTTTGTCCACCCGAGCTTCCCAGCAAACCTCTCTTGGAATGCGGGTCAGCCCGGGGCAACAGAGGGCTCACAAATCTCACATACCGTGAAACATACTACGCATACTGGCTGGGCCTACCAATGATATTCATCTTTACCTTGGAATGTCACACCCCCCTTTTAACATCTGACCAATCCTGGGGGCAGAAAATAAAAAAATTTTTAAACATTTTAAAAATTAAAATCTCTCAAAAACAAATTAAAAAACCAAATATCATTTTTAAAATTAATCGTCCACTGGCCAGGCCTACACCACTACTCTGCACCCCGGTTCTCCGTCTGTTCCTCGGCCAGTCTTCGAAGGCGGGCGTGTTCCCGATGACGACGACGATCCACTGACGAATTAAGGGCCCGTCTCGGCATCGCCCGTTATCCCTCTGGGAACGCAAAATCATCTGGCAAGTTCTCCATCTCGGCAGGGACTTCTACAATCCGAACACCCGACGGCCGATGTCTTGTTCCACAAAATGGCCCGGGTTGACTTCCAAACCCTTTTGCCAATTCTGCATCCCAGTCCTCCGCCGGCAGGTTTGTGTAATTACGCCTTCCCGTCGCCACATGAAAAAACGGCCGCCTCGATGGTCTCCGGCCCCATGGTCGACTAAACGGTCGGCCGCCCCGCAGCGGTCACCACGGACCCCGCTCGTCGACATCTGCGGCCCCAAAAACTCCTAACTCGGGCGGAAACCTTAATGCCGCACCTGTCACCGATGTGGTTATTGACCGTTGACGGGTCCTGTCAGTAACGGTAACCGTCACGGTCAGGCCATTGTTTTGTTGCGCCATTTTTTTCCCGCTTCTATTTCAATTCGCTAATTTAAAAAAACAAAATCACATGCATCATCAGCAATCAACAGTATTATAATGTTATGTACGTTATGTTTGTATCATTCTTTCCGCCAATCCATCTGCCTGCTGATGGTAAGGCATTGATGCTCTATGTTTAATACCGTATTCCACAAACAATTTCTGAGCCCTACGACTTAACTGAGGCATACCGCTATCCGAGCTCAACTCCTTCGGGACCCCAAATCTGTCAAATAAACCCAAGAAAAACTTCTCAATCACTATTGCATTAGCCTGTTTAAACGGTGCCACCATACAAAATTTGGTGGCGTAATCCACCGCCACAAGCCAACATGCACACCTTCCCAACGACGGAGGAAATGACCCTGCAAAATCAAAACTCCATTTCTCCGCCGGTCCCCCAACAGTGATTGGCTCCAATAATCCCTTAGGCAACACTCTGGGGATCTTGTTCATCTAACACTGCGGACATGATGATACAAATCTCGCCACTGCTGCCTTCATCTGGGGCCAATAATATGCACGCAAAATCAATGACAGAGTTTTAGATATCCCAAAATGCCCCGCCAAGGGATGATCATGACACTCCTTCATAACCCCTTCTCTCAGCTGCTCGGGCACCACCAACAACAACCTAAGGAATTCCGAAGGATTATAAAAATATAAGGAGTTTCCCAACATAAGGTATCCCTTAGGGGCCACCACACGGCCCACCCCATTATCTCTCAACACACCCAACAAGGGGTACAACATTTGTTCCCTGGCCATGTCTTTCTGACCCTGTATAAGATAAAAGCATCAGGATTCGACTAACGCATCTCAACGCCCCACTTCCACCCAGAATAAGGTCACTTCTAGTGCCAAGCCAGCCTACGGTCCAGCCAGTTATTGGGCATCCACTTGAGGAATGAGGTCGTGGTACCGTCGATACAGTGCTTTTTTCACTCTTATTTAGTTGTTGTAAGTTATCAGATCTGTTCCTCGATACATTTTCCTCAACCCCTGAGCCCACTTGTTGCTCCATTATTGGATAACTGCTCAGACAATCCACATCCACGTGGAGTCCACCCTTCTTATAAACTACTTCATAAGTAAATTCCTCCATCTTTGCCACTTATCTACCCAACCTATTAGAGGGGTTCTTTAGCGCTCTCAGATAGCACAATGCATGATGATCAGTCAATATAGTGACCTTATTCATAAACAAATAGTGTCGGAATTTTTCCGCTGCCCACACAATTGCTAGCGCTTCCAACTGTTACTGTGTACCGTGTCTCTGCAGGCAACAATGCTCTACTTGCATATACCAGAACTCTTTGGTCCGGCTTAATGCCCTGTTATAAAATGGCCCCAAGCCCAATACGTGATGCATCCCTATGCAAATTCAAGGGCGCCGCAGGGTCAAACATTGCCAATACTGGTACAGTGCATAATGCCTGCTTCAGTTCATTAAAGGCCTCTTCACACAACCCCGTCCATCCAAGTGGTATAGATTCCCTGGTTAGGTTAATCAAAGGCCTCGCTATACTCGCGAAGCCCTTGATAAATCTTCTATAATAACCGCACAGACCCAACAAACTCTTTACTCCCTTCCGATTCTCGAGCCTGGGAAAGTTATGTGCCGCCACTATCTTTTGCGGGTCAGTAGCAACTCCCTGTGCACTAACCACATGGCCCAAATATTTTACTCTTTCAAAACCGAAAAAACACTGATGGTTTTAATTTGATACTATTATATGACAATACTTACAAAACCTTTTTTAGCCCCTCCAAAAACAAGTCAAAGTCCGGTGCAAACACAATAATATCATCTAAATAGATCAGACACGCCTCCCATTTCAAGTGCATCGTTGCTTGAGCATTGCACAATCCGAAGGGCATACGAGTAAACTTGAAATGCCCCTCGAAACAAAAAAGCCGTTTTATCTTGGTCCCGTTTCCCCATAGGCACCTGCCAATAACCGGACATCATGTCCAAGGCGGCAAACCAGGCCGACCCCTTCATGGCATCCAGCGCATCATCAATGCGGGGCAATGGGTAACTATCCACCACCGTATTTACGTTTAACTTCCGGTAATCTACACAAAACCGCACCGACCCATCCTTCTTTTTAACCAACACCAACGGGCACGAATACTGACTTACTGGGCGTTATAACCCCCTGTTGTTTCATTTAGCCTAATTCTTTATTAACAATTTCCCTAACTTTAGCCGAAGAGTGCCGGGGAGGAACATACACTGGTGCATGATCACCCGTGTTAATCATATGAGGTGGCAAGGTGCTTAACCCCAAATCTGGAACTGTCAGTGCAAAAGTGCCCCTAAAACCCAACAACAACCAGCGCAAAGCTCTATGCAGAGCCTTTGTTAAAGTAGGCCCCATCTGTAGGGCGGAATCAAACTCATCCCCCTCGGATTGACCTTCTCCCCATTCTTTATTACACCCTGCTGAATTAAATGGCATCACCTTGGGTTCCTTTAACGTTGACACCAACGCCACTCTAGTCCCCACATCCAGATTCAATGCTCCTGCAGTCAAATTACCAATCTGAAATAAACGACAACGATTATCATCAATACACATCACTTCTCGCACCTCGCGCGCGGGCATTCCCTCTAATGAGTGCCTCTATCAACAGCATATCACCCTTTCTTGCTTGTTCTGGGATTTCACACATCACCAATGAAGATGAACATGGCAACAATGCGACCGCCTGCAACAGTCGAATGGGCAGTCCTCCCAATCGGAACGCTTTCTGTTCTACCGACTCCTGCTCCTCCTGGTCTGCCACCACACTTATTTGTTCAGATTTTTCCTTTCCTGTCTTGTCCCGGGTCACTTCCTTCTCCCTACATTGTCCCCTACCGGGCCCATATTGGATTATCTCCTTGACAAAAGGACTCAGCTCTGAAGGTTTATCCTGGAAATAGAACATCTTTGTCAAAAGCAGAGCCAGCAATCCCTTCCAGCGACAAAAGTCCCAGCCCAACAGGGCCACTCCTTCTGGCTTCCTCAATATGCGAAATCGGTGCACCACTTTTCGACCTAATACTGTGACCGTAACGTCACATTCTCCCATACTTTTCACCGCACGACCGGATACATCATACAAACATTTACATTTTTCATCAGCTTCTGCTGCTAGGCCCAGCATCTTTAAGAATCCTTCCGATAGGACTGACACCACTGATCCACTATCTACCATCATGAAAACTGTATGCGAGCCCACTTGTACTTGAATTACTGGGCTAGATACTTCACGTTCCCGGCGAACATCTTCCCATTCCTGAGTCAGCGGTGGCCACCATGTACACTTCTCCTTACTCTCTCGTAGTTCTGCCACTATCCCACCCCAATCGCTTAGGGCAAAACCGCTTTATGTGACCGGGCTCTCCGCAAGCATAGCACTTTAAACCCTGTACTGTTCCTGTGGCCCGTGGCTCCAGTTTCTTCTCCTTTGCCATTGCCGTTTGAGACGCCAGCGCCGGTGCCACTACAGTCGGCCGGCTCAACAAGTACGCCTCCTCCAAGGCCACCAACACCAACCACAACTCCTCCACCGTGCTGTAGCATCGTCACGCCAGGCCCACGTGGAAAATCGGCTGAAGCCCCACCAGAATTATCTGAATTGTATCCAAGACATGTGTTCTTGGGTTCAATATCCGTGTCATTAATGTCATATCAATCAAATACGTCCTTACCGGCTCATTAGCCCCCTGGCGACGGGAAATATACTGTCTCCACAAAACCGGGTTATATCTTGGTGATCCGAAAAAACGAGTGATGTATATAATCAATTCCGCCCATGGCATCAATAATAACAGCTTACTATTCGTAGATAACCACTTTGCCGCCTGTCACATAAGGTGCCTGTGCAATTGTCGTCTATATTGTGCCACAGGCAGCCCCTCTGATTGCATCAAACTCTCAAAGGCATCAATAAATGACATTGTCCCCAACACCATTATAAGTGGGACCTTGTTCATGGTAATTAATCACCGTCAGCTGTTGCATTTGTGGCTTCACATCAGGCTTCAAACTACCCGCCACAATACACTGTTGTTCCAAGTTCACACAAATTGGCGCACCATACCACGATCTTGAGCCACTTTCGTGACCCTTGCCAATAATTCTGGAACCGATCCTCCCCACGCCTTCAATACCGCCTTAACACCATTCGGGTCCGGGCTACCAGGCTGAGGGTTGAGGTCTCCTTGGGGAACATCTTGTTCCAAATCCATACCAATCGGTGTTTGCGTACACCATGGCCCAATTGGCGTTGAAATACGTGCCGCCCCTTTTGACTGAGTTTCCATAAGTTCCGATTTTTCAATCTAATTATTCTCACGTACTCTGGGCGCGTCACTATAAGTCGACGCGGAAACTGCACCACCATGTTATGTCCAAATGACCGAGTTATCCGAATAACCGAAGCTGGGCACATAGCTTACAAGAAATTATAACTTTAATTAACTGATAAAGATAACATCAAACTAAACTACGCAAGCAGCAACTCGCTTGCCCCGAAACATAACTCAAATACCGAGACCTGAGCTCGAGCTCAAAATGTCAGGTGACCTGTCTGGGTTCACCTCTCAATCTCGACTGCCCTCTGTCCACCCGAGCTTCACAGCAAACCTCTTAGAATGCGGGTCAGCCCGGGGCAACAGAGAGGGCTCACAAACCTCACATTCTGTGAAACATACTACGCATACTGGCCGGGCCCGCCAATTACCTTCATTCCTACCTTGGAATGTCACAGTGGACTGTTTTGACTTTCTGGAGTCAACTCTCAACTGCTCTTTGGTTGAAAACTCTGGGCCTTTTATATGATTTCACCAAGGCTACTGGAATCTGCTGCATTCAGGGTACTGGGATCCACCTTATTTATTTTTGCATATTGATGAGTTTTCTGTATCTATAATGAGTTACTCATTAAAGCGTAGGGGGAGTTGGGTGTCTTCTTTTTTTGCTTTCCATTGTTAGGTCTGACACTAAAGACCTGCAGGTTCCAGACATCAAGGGCTTCCTTGAGAGATACTTCTTGGGTCCTAACAACCTTGGGATCACCCAGGATGTGAATTTTTTTGTAAGGGGAGCATCTTATTTCTTAGGCTCCCGAATCCAGGTTTCATGGAGTTTTCCGAAACTCCACCCGGCCTCCTATGGTTTCCATATATAAAGAAAATGATGAATTTGTCATTGGATTTGTCAGCTCCTTCTGTGTCACAGTTTCTCAAGTTAGTCTGACATTATCTGGTGGAAACTAAGGTGATGATGATGTAACCTGACTTTCTGATTGGTTAATGGGAGATTAGCCCTGTGCCTTCTACCCTTTACTATGTACCAATTCTAATTCCAGCCAGAGTCAAAAGGCAGGGGGAAACTATGCCTTTCCTTGGTCCCAGGTGGGACCATAACATCCAATGAAGGTTTGTTTTTTAAATTTTTTTTCTTTCTTTTTTCCACTCTCTCTCTTGCCCAATTCTATTTTCGTGGCTTTATTTCTCGGGCTGTTACAAAACTTACAATTTAAAACTTACCCGAGGTGACGCCAAAGGAGGAAAACAAAGGACAAAGAAGCTTCCCCATCTTAGCTTCAATACCTCAAGAGGTAGGTCTGGTTTTATTACCACACATCCGGGAAACAGTTAAATTCACGCCTCTAATCAGCTAGAGCCATCTACTGGGTGCAATCCCATATCCCACACGCCTTACCGCTAAAACCCGCACATGGCACCTCGGCTGAAATTTCTTGATATTGTTCACATACACAATTTAAACAGGACGCGTCACTTTTCAAGTATCCCTAAAGGCATAATTTAACTCTGATACTTTATCAGAAACTTGATACGGACCATGATAGGGTGCTTTGGACTTCCCATGGCCCAAACATGCTTGGGTCAAATCTCGAATTAAAACCCAATCTCTTACAAAAATAAAAAATTTCCAACGTGCGATGGCGCTTATCAAACTACACCTTTTGTCTCACCTGGGCCCCATCTAGGGCCTCTACTGCTTATGCTCTATGCTCGCGTAGTGGCACCAAATGGCTCACGATAGAGGGCTGTCCCAACCGATTATGTACTGGCAATCGCAGGAAAAACCCATGCATCAATTCAAATGGGGACGCCTGCAGCGATGCTTGTGTTGCAAAATTATAGGCGGCCACCGCCCTTGCTAATGCACCAGCCCACCCCCTGACCCTTTCCCCTGGTGCTGTCACCTGAACCATTGTAAGAATGGTCTGAATCATTCTCTCCGCCAGTCCATTCACCTGTTGATGGTACATAGTCGATGCCATATGTTTAATTCCATTTTCTTCGAAAAATCTGTGTTTTACGGCTCAATTGGGGGTTAAACTATCCGAAATCAACTCTTTTGGTGCCCCAAACCTATCGAACAAATCCCAAAAGAAAATTTCAATTGCGGCTGCATTAGCCCGCCTCAAGGGGGCAACTACACAAAACCTGATGGCATAATCCACCGCCACCAGCCAATACCCACAATGCCCCACTGACGGTGGGAATGGACTTGCTGTTTAGACTTCGAAGAGAGTGGTTGTATTTTTCCAGAGCTCCTAATTTCCATAGTCTGTATAGTTGGGATCTAGGGTTATTTTTTAAGCCTGAAAATTAGGACTAATTTAAGCCTACCTGGAATGGTCCATTTTATCTTGGAGGGTAAGTAAAGAGAAGTTTCTGGGAGAGTCAAAGTTGGCAGAGGTAAGTTTTATCTCTCCACCCCATTTGGGAGGAGTTTTATTCATACACTGAATTTTATTGGGGGACTGTAATTGGATTGGGCCAATTGGGTGGGTGTTCTAGGGTTGTTCCACTTCCAATAGGGGGTTCAGGAGTACCAATTTTTAGTGGAGTACTAAGATAGTAAAGGACCAATAAATTGGGGACTGCTGGATAGTTCCATTTTGGTTGGGGGTACTGCAAACAGAAGACAATGAATTCCGAACAAGAAATTAAAAAGTTAAAGGCTACGCCTCTCTATTTGGAATTGACAAGTGCTATACTTAAAAGGGGTGTCAGCTTGATACCATCTCATGTGTGACCCTGGTATCAAGGTAGATTAGAAAACTGGTTTACGGCATGTGAGGAGTATGCTTTAGAGGACTTAAAACATCCACGAAATAGTCTACCTTTAAGCGATATCTTTAGACAAAATCTGGAAAAGGGACGAGTGGCAGTTATTGGGGAATTAAAAGACTTATACAAAATTGATATAGACTCACTCGAAAAGACTTTATCCCCTAAGAAGGTTGACAACGCTGAATGTTTACATTCAGAAAGCGCAGGCTAGTGGAGGACGGGGACACAGAAGAAGACACTACTTCTATTTCAATGGGGTTTAGGAGTGGGGGAGCATGGGATCATGTTAGCACCATCATAGAATTTAACAAGTTGATCTCTCTAATTAAGGTCAACTCTAAGATATCATTTAACAGGACTGAACAACTGGATGTGTTTAAATCACTAGTCGAGCTCCAAGGAATAGGATCTGAATTTGTGATTCGCCTGCAGGAAATGAAAACTCAGAAAGAACAAAATGGAATATTGCAAGCAAATAGTATGGGGGATATTGGAACAATGTACGCAAGGATGGCCCAAGCTCAAACTCAAACCGAAATTCCAGTGGGACATACTGTACTACAGGTTCCAAATGAGGGCACTGATTTTACATATGACAGCGACTTTTTACTAGCTGCGGTCCCTAGTCTTACAACGACCATTATGAATGCAGCAGAGACAGAGGGGGATACTCCATTAAAAGACCTGGTTCAAAAGGAATTAAATTCAAAAGATGTGGGCAGTCTAAAAGCAGTCTAAGCTACAAAATCAGGATGCCTAGTGCTGTAAAGTAGCTCAATAGAACAAAGGGATAAAATTGATAGAATCCTAAGTCAGTCACTGACAGTCAAAATAAAAAGAGGGGGTAACATCAAACCTAAAATGATAGTTACAGGGGTGGACATAGAAGTACCTGATATGGAAGTCATCAACAAAATCAAGGATTCCAATTGGAAACTGGTCATGAAACTAGGGGGTAAGGTGGAAGATCATGTGAAATTCATTGGAAGCCGGCCTTGCCGAAATAATGTACTGATAGAGGTGTCAACTCAAATGTATAGGGAATGCAAAGGGGTGGGGAAAGTTTCGATTGGATGGATGGAACACTATATTAAGGAATTTGTGTCCCTGACAAGAAGCTTCAAATGTAAGGAATTTGGGCATATTAGTAAAGACTGTAAGGAAAAGTCAGCCCGGTGCCTAAAATGTGGAAGCCAGCATATGTTAAGCTCCTGCAAGAATAATCCAAGCTGTTATAACTGTAAACATAAAGGTGTCCAGGCAGGTAAACGGTATCATCTTGCAAATGACCCCAGGTGCCCCGTTTATCTAACACGCCTGGAACAGCAAAAGAGCAGAATAGAATATTAAAAAGTTGACTGGAATCTAAAAAATTGGAGCCACTAAGCTAACAACCTTCAATGAATAGCGTAACTACTAAAAATACCAAAAATATTAACATCTTGCAAATAAATTTAGGCCAAGGAAAGGAGGCAACATCCTTAGCGCAAAAAATAGGAAACGACTACGATTTTATTTGTATTCAGGAACCCTATAGATTTTCAAAAGACATGTCTTGGAGTGGTGACATCACCTCAGGTTTGGCTAACTCTAAGATACAAATAATATCCAAGGGTGAAAATAAAACATTCCATCTAAAGGAATATTGCACAAGAAATTGTATCGCAGTACTGGTCAGGGAGGGCAGTGCAAGCTGCCCTTAACATTTATATAGAACCGCAGGTTAATGAAGATAGTGCTCAGCATGATGGATGCAATATGTAAAAAAATAAAACTCCCTATTGCAATTCTCGGCGACTTTAATGCAACGCATACAGTTTGGGGAAGTGATGACTGCTATAATCGGGGCTTAAAGGTAATGGACTTTATAGTGGCAAATGGGCTACAACTGCATATTGTCAAGAGGTTGGGGCCCACCTTCTAAACTCAAAGGGGTCAAGGGTTTATTGATCTGACATTGACTAGGGGTACTGGGCAGACAAATTAGACCATTCTAAAAAAAGTCACCCTTAGTGATCATAAGTATATTAGCTTCGAAATCCTAGGCTAATTGGCAAATCCTGTCTACAGGCCCCTAAGATTCAACTGGAAAAATGCAAATTGGGGATTATTTCGAAGTAAATTGCACGAGAGCTTAGTCGACTTATCACCTGGGCCCTGTTCCACAAAAAGTATGGTCTAATAATTACAAGTGAAATTACTTGTAGTTTCCACTAATATCAAATATTATGTTCCACAAAACTTTGACTTGTAACTTGTAACTATTACCCCATACATTACAAGTTACAAGTGCAGAATGGAAAATTACAAGTGTTCTGTTCCACAAAAGTATTAGTATTAGTACTTTACCAGGAATTTATTGCCTTTTCTCTACAGGTGAATTTAGTTTGGTAGATAATTAAAAACATTGAAAAGCTAACATTGTTAAAGCATTTAAGATGTGGTCAAGTGACAGTAGTGACAGTGACAATGATTTGGTACAAACAAGAACTAAAAAAGGAAAAAAAGTATACAAATTTTGCATAAATTTCGATTTGAATTCTGAGTTTAAGTTTAAGGAAAGATAATTGTAAAATATAATTGTTACATTTACTGGTAGGACTGATAACAAAGAGCTACATTTCATGTAGTC